>CAJVQA010001305.1:0-26342 GCA_910591915.1 Cetraspora pellucida | reverse complement strand
TACACAGTGAATAATGTATTGGATAGACAATACCTACAAGCAGCAAACTTCAAAAGATTGCCAATCTTTAATTGGATGAAAAAACAGAACTTTAGCGACAGTTACAGAGATATGCATCCAAAAGTCAAGAATTTACATGGTCAAATGGAGAAGCAGCAACAAGAATTGACTACATATGGATATCAGAGGAACTGGCTCAGGTCTACAGAAGGCAGAAATTGAAGATGCAGAAGGAATTACTGAAAGTGATTATAAAATAGTAAAAACAAAAATATGAATTAAATACATGATGTCAAGAAATAGCAAAGCTGAAATCAAAAGAAAAAGACAATCAAGAACAATATATTTATATGACCAAGCAAAGGAAGAGAACTAGGAAAAGTATATATAAGAATTGCAAAAATGATTAGAAGTGAAGAAAGTGCTAAAGAACATTTAAAGGAAAGAAACAAATAATATAAACAGCATATAGGATATATTAGAAGAAGCAATCATTATAGCAGCTAATAAGCATCTGCCAAAGAAGAAGATATACAATACATTGACAAATAGAAGAAATGACCCAAAAAAGCGATAGCAAGAGAAGAATATTATAGAGCTGCAAAGATTAATTAAACAGACAAAAACAAGAAAAGGTCAGAAAATAACAAAAGAGAAAAGAACAGAGATAAATGAGAAATTACGAATAATAGAAAGAAAAGAAGGTGCAAGGCTGCCCAAATTACACAGGCAATGGTCAAGTGCCTAGATAGAAGACATAAAAGGTTGGCAGAAACTGCTACAAGAGAAAAAGAGAAAAATATGAGAACAAGACCAAAGAATACAAATAGAAGAAAATATAAACAAGAGATGTGAAATGATTAAAACAAATCAAGGGAAAATAATAGTCAGTCTGTTAAACAAGCCCTATAAAAAGATAACTTTTGACAGATTTATCAAACAAAAAGATGAATTGACGAACTTAACAGTAAATTAAGAGTTAGTTAAGATTGGTGTAGCAGAACATTACAAAAAACAATTTAGAGCAAGAGATGCAAAACTAGAAAAAATGTCAGAAAGGTGGAAAGAAGTTTACAAGCCATAGAAACACATTAAAGAGGAATGGCATATAGAATTAAAAGATAGCATCAAAGAAAAGGAATAGGAAGAAGTACTGAGAGAACTTAAAATAAGAACAGCTTCAGGCATATCTGGTATAAGCTATATACTGATTAAATGAGCAGGAAAAAAAACACAAGAAGTCTTTAGAGCCTTTGTGGATCTCTGTTTGAAGAAAGAAGAAATACCGATCAACTGGAAAATTGTACAAGTTTATCTAATACCAAAAGATGAAAAATGGGGATACAGCTTAAACAATATCTACCCAATAGCTCTGATCAAAACATTTAAGAAAGTGATAACAAAAGTAATAACAAAAAGGCTTGCCAAGATGTTTATAGAAAGAGAAGTGCTTAAGGAACCAAACTATGCAGGTCTACCAGGAAATTCAATGAAGCAGCCATGCATATCTTTAATATAATAATGGAAGAAGCAAAAGAAAAGAATAAAGAAGTAGGGATACTGCTACAAGATATGAAGAAAGCATTTGATTCAGTTTCTCTCAAAAGTCTTAAAATGGCATTGCAAAGAGTCAAAATTCCTAGAAGAACAATAAAATACATCTTAAATCTTTTTCACAAAAGACAACTAAGGATAATTACAGCATACAGCTTAACAGAAAAAGTAATAGCAGAAGACAGAATAGATCAAGATAAAGTAATATCACCATTAATATGGTGCCTTTTCTATGATTCATTGTTAGAAAGAGTACAAGAAGATGAAAGTCTAGAATATATAGTTGAGCAACAAACTAAAGAAGAGACATAATGCAATAATGTTACAAGATTCCACCAAGCAGCAATTGCATATGCAGATGACACAATATAGATTGCAAACAGCAAAAACCAGTTATTAAAGATCCTAGAAGTAGCTAAAGAGTTCTTTAAGATGAATAACATAGAGATTAACAGATCAAAATCAAAGCTGCTAGTGATGAATACAAAAGTTAAAAGAGAAGAAAAAGAAATAGCCTTCAGCAAAAGCAATATAAGAGAAGAGCCAAAAACCAAAATTGTTCAATTATTTGAAATTTGGCTGAACAACAGAATGCAAGAAGTGTTAGTTAAAAGAAAAGTTAAAGGAATAGTCAGTCAAACAATAAAAGATTTCAAATACAAAAAGATGACAGCAAGCCAGATTATATATAAAACAACATGGTAATAATCTCAAAACTAAGCTACATGCTCCAACTGACTAAAATCTCAGAAAAGAGAATATATAAAATATATTAACTAATAATATGTCTAGCAAAGTAGAAAAGCAATTTGCAAAGAACAGCAGAAAATTGTATAATAGAATATAAGGATTTGTGTGAATGTAGAACACTTTAACAAAAGCTAGTAATGAAGCAAGTAAGTGGCTTACTGTCAAGATTGAACAGAAAAGACAGCCTAGGACAGTTAACAAAGCTAAGAATAATACAAGGCTATCAAAGAGCAAGTTTAACAGAAAACATTTGGAAATTAAAAGAGATATCAAATAACAAAGTATGGTAGAAGAACAACTTAGCATGTCTAACAGTAATAAAAGCAAAAGAGTTAGGAATAAGCATAAGAACAGAAAGTAACTTATGAAAAACATTTGAATATAGTATGAAAATACGAGAACTGTTAGAAACACAACTGTGGAAAAAAAGCAAAATAGAGATAAATGAAGTAGGTTTAATTTACCTAAACCAGCTGATTGATATAAAAGGTAAGAAGCTAATTATATGGCAACAATTTAAAAACTTTTGTGAATGGTCAAATAAAAGAAAAAAAGCAAAATGGTTTAAAGAAATAGAGTTCAAAATGCTTGAAGAGCCAACAAATAGAAGAATCAAAGAATATTTTAAGACAAACAAACACAATATCCAAGCAATAAAAATAGTATGAAGGACTATGTCAAAAGACAAAAGAAGAAAAGAGTAGATAATATATAGTACACAAGAAGATAGACAATTAGGAAAGATAATAAAGAAAAAAAAGAAAAAGGTTCTAGTAGAGCATTGGCAAATACAAGGCAAGAAAAACAAAATAGCAACAGAAATTAGCAGATGTAATGGATGCATAGTAAATGAAGGACAGAAAGAAGACAGCTGCTAGCAATGGATAAGGACAAGCAACAAGATTAAAGTAATCTCTGACACATTAATAGAAAAGAAGAATAGCAAGATCAAAATAGCTTTGGACCAGTTGACAGAAAAAGCTGAAACAGAAAGTTTGAAAGACAGTGAGCAGAAGCTTGAAGGTCTAATGATGGTTGAAGGGTTAGAAATAGAAATAATTAAGAAACAGAAATTAAATAAGAGCATTAAACAAGAAATTTTAAAGATGCTAAGAGAAAACCTATTAAGAAACAAAGACAAATACATTATATATATGGATGGTGCTACAAATACAAAGACCAAAGAAGAAGTACGAGACAGCAGTATGAGAATAGGATGGGTCTAAACAAATGAAATGCAAGAATGACCAGAAAAAAAAACATTATTAGGTCTAGAAAGATGGATGACATCAACAATAGCAGAATTAGTAATAATATGAATAGCAATTTTAACAATACCGAAAGGAAAACAAGTAGAAATATACACAGACAGTAATGCTGTGATTAGAAACATTAGCAGAGGTTTAGAGCAAATAGATAGAATGAAAATTCTTAAAAAAAAAATGTGATATGGATAATGAAGATTATAGATCTTATTAATACAAAGAATATACAGATAGAGTTAGTGAAAGTTAAAAGCCATAGCAAAAACAAATGGAATGACAAAGCTAATAGCCTTGCAAAGAAGGGAACAATAAGTAAGAAAGTAATACAAATAGAGAAAGTCAGTTGTAAAGAGATAAGGTACTGCCTAGAGTGGGAAAACAAATGAACTAACATATCTACAAGATTGTTATGCAAATTGATAACAAATGCAAGATTAGGAGCAGAATGGAAAGAGATAAATGCAATCAAAAAGTTAGAACTAAAAACAGAAGTTATGATTTATAACTGGACACAATTTTGGAAAAGGCTAAAGACAACTAAAGGAGTGTACTGCACAATGAGAAGAATTAGTACAAGAAGATGTGCGTTTATAAAATGTATGATAGATAAACTTTCGACTATAGAAGAACTTAATAGAAGAAGACCAGATGTATACACAACAACAGAGTGCCAAGTATGTCAGAATAAAGCTAAAAAAACACAGTTACATTTAGCATCATGCAAAGAACAGCAGAGCTGATGAAAACGAATTCAAAAAGTAACCATCGCAACAACCTAGAAAGGGTTAAAGGAAGAAGAAAAAATTTGCATTCCACCACATGTACTATATACAGCACTCTTTGGAGAAACTGAAGCAGAAGAGATAGAGATGAAAGAAGCATTAATCAAAGGCCTGATCTTAAAAAAGACACAAGACAGTCTAACATAGCTCCTAAATACAAAGGCAAAACAGAAGTTTGTAGAAACAGTAGCAAAGACAGCATGAGACACATTCTATAAACAAGTTTGGAGGATATAATATGAAAAGATCAATGAATAGAAGAAGAAAGAAGGCATAACAACCAAAATAAAGAAAAAAGAAGTTAAAAAGAAAAATCCAAAAAAGAAAGAAAAGGCAAATCAATGAAAGATTGAGAAAGAAAAGAAACAAGCAAAAGAGAAAAAAGATAGAATTAATAAAGAAACTAGGAAGACAATGTTGGAACTTGTCGTGGAAGAGAGAAGATCCTTTCACTATGGACTTTAAGTAGTTAGACAAGTAGTCTACTTCTGTTAGAAGTAGTGCGGCAGGTTGTACTTAGGTACCCTATAGGTGGCCGGGTGATGCTAAACTTAGTTGTTAGGAAAATCTATGTAATTGCAAAAGTAATTTTAAGAATCTTAATAAAGTACTAGCATAACTGCTTAAGTTAAAAAAAAATAAAAAATAAAAAATATATGTTACTAATCATAGCATAATATTGTTTTTTATTCAACTTTTTTTAATAATCACTTGAATCAAACTTTCAAAAAGCTAAACTACAGAAAAATGATATAGTTAATATATTAAACTTTATAAATCTTTTTGAAAAATTGTACACACATTGTTGGACATTAAAATAAAGTTAAAAAAAAGTTACAGCCTTGTAATAATAGTTTAAAGAGCATTTTGGAACTATAGATAAAGTAGTTAGTAAAAGACAAAGTTTCTCATTAAGTAAACAACAAAGTTAAATATATTAGTTCTATACAATTGTAAAACCTACAAAAAACATCCACAAGAGTTAAGAATTCACAAAAGCTAAAAGTTGGTTCATCTAGCACTTTTACTTTTTTTTAAGAAAAATTTTGTAAAAGTGGGCAATTTAGTTTACCTTCTTCTAAAAATTAATACATAAAATTACCAAAACAGTCAGCAGTATTTATTTCTTATAGTGTTTTTATGTTTAGTTCAGTTCAGTTCAAGTTCATGAACCAAGTTCATTGAACCTGAACTGAACTTCACATTTTGCAGATCATTGAACCTGAACCTGAACTAAACTTAAAATTTATAAACATGAACTGAACCTGAACTAAACCTGAACTTAAATTAAAAGTTCAATATTAAATCTGAACCTGAACTTGACCAAAGTTCAGTTTAATTCAGGTTTATAAAAACACTACTTCCTAAATAGGATTGTTAATAATATAGATTAGAAATAATACAGTAATACAAACATAACTATACATGTGTTTTGAGCTACTAAAAACCTGTCAAACACTATATTTGAACTAACCAGTATTCTATACTGACTCTTTACAATAAAGTTAAAGTTTTTTTTTTCTTTTTGGTTTTTTGTTTAAATAATCTAAGTAAATAGAAAGGTAGTAAAGTAATTTCTCTTTAGTGTAGTTTATAATTTTTATAAGCTTAACACAAACTTATAATTGTGGTTGTCTGATATTTGTAAATTGCAAGTTTTATGCCCAACATAGACTTAAAATTGTGACTATCTGATTTTTGTAAATTGCAGGTTTTATATTTTTTTTTTTCTTTATCTTTTTTTCTCCTTTTATTTCTTGTTTTGTATTTTTAATCATTTATCTCTATATCTCTGTTTATTTTTTACATATAAAATTTATTTTAGTTTTTGTGTTTCTTTATAAGAAGATGTTATCAGATTGGTAGTATTCTATTATAAAGCAGCAGTTAGACAAGCAGTCTACTTCTGTTTGAAGTAATATGGCAGATTGCACTTAGATACTAATAAGGTGACCAAGTGATGCTAGATTTAAGTATTAGAAAAATTCTCTGTAATCTGTATAGTATCAAGAATTTTAATAAAATACTAGTATAACTGCTTAAGTTAAAAATATATATATATACTACTAATAAATTTTTTTTATTTTTTAATTAATTAATAAAAAAATTTTATAATATTATAAATAAAATTATTTTAACAACTCTCTACACTAATCTTTAATTTCTAAACAAAGCCAAACAAACATAAAAGTAAAATGCAAAAACAGCTCAATAAATCTTATTTTAGACTTTAAAAAAAAAGACTAAGCATACAAAATACAACTACTTTACTTTTAATAACAATATAAGTAAAGTCATATTAAACAGAAGCTCTTGCTAGTTTTACAGATTTTGAAAAAATTTTTAAGAAAATTGAAAAATAGCACTAGATCCTAAAAAACAAAATTAAAACATGTGACCAGTCATTAATACAAATAAAACAACATGTCACATTATACTAAACAACAAATAGTAACAACAAATAGTTTTATTAGAAAATAACAAATAAGTATAACATATAAAATTAGCAAATGAATGAACAACAGAATAGTCTAAAAATGGAAATACAATCTAGATTAGAACTACTATGCAGTACAAACCTAATTCAATATATTAAAGGTTTTGGTAATAGAAATAGAAGATCTATAGATAGTAAAATACTAGATGCAGTCTTAGCAAAACCTATAAGAAATTCTGATAATTTAGAGTATATAGCAAGAAATTCGGCAATTTATGATTCAAAAAATATTACAACAAATAATTTACTTCTTTATAGCCAAATATTAGAGATATTCAAAATAGCAGAAGTATGTATAATTTCATATAATACTATAGAAAAATAGGCAAAGAAACTAGCATCAATAGACATAATTTTCAGGTTATTTAGCTATTAAATAAACACAAATGAGAAAGAAACATCAAGAAAAGAAACAAAGCTAGAAAGAATAAAAGAAGCAAAGAAGGTCAGAGAAGTAGAAATGCTTGTATATTTAGAAGAAAAAAACTAAAAATGTAAAAATGAAAAAGAAAAAATAAATTATAATTTAAAAAGAGTTATAAAGCAAATAGAAGAACTAAGCATCTTAACTACAAATCAACATAACTTTAAAGACTCCAAAAACATAACTACAGAAAAACTGCCAATAAAAACAATGAAATTAAAAGCAGTAATTGGAAAAAAGAAAATAAAAAAGACCAAGAAGAGTTAACAGATAACAGAATATGCAATTTCAAAAAAAACATTAAGAATATAAATAGGAGAATAACAAAACTAAAAGCAGAAGAAGAAAAGCAAGAAACTTTAGAATTAACAGATACAATAGGGCAAAGTCAGTGGTCATTTAAAAACTGTATATGTAATAAGAGTAAATCCTTTAAAACAAACATGCCACTATATATAGTACTAGATAAAAACAAAAAAGAAAGAACTAAATATGTGCAGTGAATTTTTTGAGAAAATCATCATATTAAATCAATTCAAGAACTTTTTAAAAAGAGAAATAGTTAGATAAAAGTGAACTTCGACTATGAATTTAGCAGAGATGCAGCAATAGAGAGAATTAAAGAAAAAGAAGATGAATGGCTTAAAATTATCTCAAAAGAACCACAAAATTAAGAAAAAAAACAGAAGCAGTAAATACTAAGAAGTAAGAGAAAAAAAATAGAAGAATTCAAAAATACTATTAGACAAAAAAAAAAAAAAACAATAAAAATAGCCATACAATGGAAGATGAGTTAGAAGTAAAGTCACATTTAACAATATAAAATTTACTAGCCAATATCAATATAGAAAAAGTAGACTACATATACAGAAGTATTAAAGGAGCTCATATAAAATACATAAAGAAGTCTAAATACAAAGCATTAGCAGTAATTAAAGTAAGCAAAATAAAAGAAAAAAATATTCCATAGTTATTGCCAATAGGAATGCACAAACTTGCAAGAATAACAATAGGAGAAGAAAACTATAATTGGCATAATATGCAAAATCAATTTACAACTCAATTAGTAGAACTTCCAAGAAATGCATTAGAAGTATTGCTATTATAATGCCTAAAGAAAAAGGGTTTAAAATCAGTATATATCCCATCTAATAGAAATGGAAACCAAAAAAGGTTAGCTACAATTACATTCATATTAACAGAAGAAATAGAAGCAGCATAAACAAAACTAATACAATTCAATAACTACTTACTCTTTTGACAAGATCACAAGAAAGAAAATGAAAAATATATAAACAAGAGTAAAGAAGAAAACTATATTAATAATAATAATATTAGTGAAGATTAAGATATAGAAGCTTATAAGAACATTAAACATGATGAAAGATAAAAAAAAAAATAATAAACACTACAATAACTACAAAAGAAACCAAATTAAAAATAAAGAGTCACAACTCAGATATATAGTTTTCTTCAAATAATATTAAAAAGATTAGAAAGATTAGAAACTTAACAAAGCCAGACTGCTCTGGCTAATCACTCCTAAGGTCATACCAGTTAAATTAATAAACTTAGATGAAAAGATCAGAAATTTTCTGCAAGATGAAAGAAGAGTTTTTAAAGAGAAAAAAAAGAAAATATCTCCTAGTTTAAAAGGAAAAGAAAGCAGAAATAGAAAAGAAAAGACAGAAAACAAAGCAACAACATGAAAAGAGTTAAAAAAAAAATAAAAAGAAGAAAGAAGAAAAATCAAAATAGTATGTCACAATGTTAATGGACTAAAAAATAAGGGTTGGAAGTTAGAGAACTTGTTTGATTGGGCAGAAAAAGAGAAAATCACAATATTTGAAATTACTGAAACAAATCTTACAGAAAGGAAAAAAATTTTTTTAACATATATAGCAAATAAGAGATATATAGATTTTTGGACAAATGTAGCAGAAAATAAAAAGAAAGGTTTGGGTATTAAAATTATAGTTAATGAACAATAGGTAAAGCATGTAGATGCAGTTAAGAAAATAAATAAATATATAATAAAGATTACACTATATTTTGAACAATTGGAGTTAGTAGTAATGGCAGTCTATATGCCACCAAATAATAAAGTAGTAGGAAAAAACATTTAGCAAAAAATCATAGAAACAGTTACAAAAAGAAAAAGACAAATACAAATCACTGTAATAAGTGATTTTAATTATACAGTAAACAATATTTTAAACAAACAATACTCTCAAACAATAAACTACAAAAGGCTACTAATTTTCTATTAAATGAAAAATCAAGACTTTAGAGACACATATAAAGACATGAATTTAATAAGTCAATAATATATATAATCAAATGAAGAAGCAGCAACAAGAATTGATTATATATAGATATTAGAGAAATTGGTCTTAGGATTACAAAAAGCAAAAATTGAAGAAGTGAAAAAAATTACAAAAAGTAACTACAAAATAGTAATAGCAGAAGTATGAATAAAGTATTTAGTAGTAGGAAAAAGCAAAGCAGAGATTAAAAGAAAACAACAATTAAAAACTGCATATTTGTATAACCAAGCAAGATCAGAAGACTGAAAAAATTATGCACAGAAATTATCAAACTGACTAGAAAAGAAAAAGGGGTTAAAAAACATTTACAAAAAGAAGCAAAATGAAGAAAGAAAGGCAGAAAAAATAAACATATAAGACATAATAGAAAAAGCAATTATTACAGTAACAAGTAAACATATATTAAAAAAAAAATATATAACACAACAACAAATAGAAGAAAAAGTTTAAGAGAACAACAACAAGAAGAAAGCATTGTTAAGCTTTAAAAATTAATAAAACATATGAAAACAAAAAGAATCCAAAAAGTAACAGAAGAAAAAAGAAGTAAAGTGAATAAATAGTTAAAAACACTAGGCAAGAACATTGGTGCAAAGCTATCACAATTACAAAGACAATGGTTAAATGCATGAATAGAAGACATAAAAGGTTAGAAAAAGCTATTATTAAAAAAAAAAAAGATTTAAAATAAATACAAAAAAAACAAATAGAAAGAATATAGATAAAAGATGTAAAATGATTAGAACAGACTAGGGAATAATGATAGCAAAGAGAACTAAAAACAAGAACAGCTCCAGACATATTAGATATAAGTTATATTCTAATAAAGTAAGCAGAAAAGAAAACATAAGAGATATTTAGAGGCTTTGCAGACCTATATCTAAAAGTAGAAAAGATACTAACTAAGTGAAAGATAGCACAAGTTTATACAATACTCAAAGATGTTGAATAGAAATATAACCTAAACAATATATGACTAATAGCACTAATAAAAACTTTTAGAAAAGTTGTAAC
Organism: Cetraspora pellucida; assembly: GCA_910591915.1. NCBI lineage: Eukaryota > Fungi > Glomeromycota > Glomeromycetes > Diversisporales > Gigasporaceae > Cetraspora > Cetraspora pellucida. Next base: position 15,729 of record CAJVQA010001305.1, on the reverse strand, counting down.
AAAAATGATAACAAAAAGACTTGCCAAAGTGTTTATGAAAAAAAAAATATTAAAAGAACTATATTATACAGGACTTCCAGGCAATTCAACAGAACAGCCAATATACATTTTTAACATAATAATAGAAGAAGCAAAAGAAAAGAATAAAGAAGTATGAATACTCTTATAAGACATGAAAAAGACATTTAACTCAGTTCTACTAGAGAGTTTGAAACTAGTATTGTAAAGAGTCAAAATATTTAAAAGAACAATGAAATATATTTTGAACTTGTTTAATAAGAGACACTTATAAATTATCATAGCCCACAACCTGACAGAAGAAATAATAGCAAGAGATAGCATAGATTAAGATGAAGTAATATCTTCATTAATATGATGATTTTTTTATGATCTACTATTAAAAAGAATACAAAAAGATGAAAGTTTAGATTATATAGTAGAGCAACAAATCAGAAAAGATATGCAATGCAGCAACACTACAAGATATTAACAAGCAGCAATTGCATATGCAGATGATACAATATGAATTGCAAACAGTAAAGAACAACTAATGGATATATTAAAAATAGCAAAAGAATTTTTTAAGATGAATGATATAAAAATAAACAGATCCAAATCAAAGATATTGATAATGAATACAAAAGTAAAGAAAGAAGAAAGAGAAGTAATTTTTGAAAAAAGCAAGATAACAGAAGAAATGAAGAACAAGATAGTCTGGTTACTAGGCTAGGAATATGGCTAAATAACAGAATAAGTGAAATACTAGTAAAGAAAAAAGCTAAAAGAATAATCAGCCAAACAATAAAAGATCTTAAATACAAAAAAATAACAATAAGCCAAATTGCATATATAAACAATATGATAATAATACCAAAATTAGTTATATATCAAGATTAACAAAAATGTTAGAAAGAAGTATAAATAAAATACACCAACTGATAATAAGTTTGACAAAGCAAAAAAGAAACCTGCAAAGAATATTAAAAAACAACATAATAGAATACAAAGATCTCAGAAGTTGCAGAACATTATAACAAGAATTAGTAATAAAACAAATAAGTAGCCTACTAGTAAGACTAAACAGTCAAGATAGTTTTAGACAGTTAACAAAATTAAAGATAACACAAAGTTGCCAAAGAGCAGGTCTTATAGGAAATATATAAAAAATAGAAGAGTTACCAGAAAACATAGAAAGTTGAAAAAATAACTTAGTTTGTTTAATATTACTAAAAGCAAGAAGGCTTAATATAAATATAAAAACAAAAAGTAATTTATAAACAATGCTAGGATATAGAACCAAAGTAAAAGAACTTATAAATACATGATTATGAAAAAGAAGTAGAACTAGAATAAATAAAGCAGGTTTAATATACCTAAATCAGCTGCTCGATACAAGAGAAAAGAGACTAATTACATGACAACAGCTAAAAAGTTACCAAGACCTATTATATAAAAGAAAAAAAGCAGAATGGTTCAAAGCAATTGAACTAGAAGTGCTTAGCAACCCAAAAAGCAGAAAGGTTAAAGAATGTTTTAGAACAAATAGACAAAATATCTAAGCAATGCAAATGAGATAGAAGTATGTTTCAGAAAATAAAAAAAGAAAAAAATAAATAACACATAATGTACAGAATCATTGACAGTTAGAAAAGATAGTTAAAAAGAAAAAGAAAAAAAATACTAATAAAACATTGGCAAATGAAAAGTAAAGAGAATAAACTAGCTATTGAAATTAACAGATGTAAGGATTGTACAAAAAATGATGAATATTTGAAAGATAGTTGCCAGCAGTAGATAAAAATAATAACAAAATAAGTATGTTTTTAGATGCATTGATAAAAAAAGACAGCAACAAGATCAAAATAGTAATAAAACAAATAATAGAAGCAACAAAGATAAATAAACTAGAAATAAAAGAACAAAAGCTCAAAGGGCTAAGGACAATATAAGAGCTAGAAATAGAGATAATCAGATGACAAAATTTAAAAAAGAACATTAGTTAAAAAATAATAGAAGAAATATAATAAGAAACCAAAACAAGTTTACAATATATACAGATAGAACAACAAATATAAAGACTAAAGAAGATTTAAAAAGTAAAAGTAGTATGGGTATAGGATAGGTACAAATTGATAAAACACAAGAATGGTTAGAAGAGAAGGTAGCATTAGGACTAGAAAGATGGCAAACATTAACAATAGCAGAATTAGTAGTGATATAAGCAGCAATTCTAATGATATCAAAAGAAAAACAAATAGAAATATATACAGATAGCAATGCTGCAATAAAAAACATTAGCAAAGGGTTAGAACAAGTAAATAAAAATAAAATTCTCAAGAAAAAAAATACAATATAGATAATAAAAATCAGAGATTTTATTATGACAAAAAACATTTAAATAAAGTTTTTAAGGTCAAAAGTCATAATAAAGATAGATGGAATAATAAAGCAGATAGTTTAGTGAAAAAAGGTACAACAAGTAAAAGAACAATACAGACCAAAGAAGTTAGTTGTGAAGAGATAGAGTACTGCTTAGAGTGAGAAAACAAACATACTAATATACTAGCAAAATTGCTTTGCAAATTAATAACAAATGCAAAATTAAAAGCTGAATAGAAAGAAATGAAAGCAATTAGAGAATTAGAACCAGAAACAGAAGTTATGATGTATAATTGAACATACTTTTGAAGAAGACTTAAGACAACTAAAGAGTATATTGCATAATGAGAAAAAGTAGTGCCAAACAAAGTGCATTTATAAAGTATATAATAGAGAAGCTTCCAACATTAAAAGAGCTTAACAAAAGAAGACCAGATATATATACAACAATGGAGTACCAAATATGCTAAGAAAAACAAAAGAAACACAATCACATTTGGCAGCATGTAAAGAACAAAGAAATCTTTGAAAAAGAATCCAAAAAGTAATAGTTGCAATAGTCTAGAAGGGGTTGAAAAAAAAAGAAAAAGTTCAAGTCTTTTCATATATGTTATATATAGCACTTTTTGGGAAAACAGAAGTAGAGAAAGTTAAAATAAAAGAGGCACTAATTAAAGGTCTTGTTCCAAAAGAAATACAAGACAAATTGGGGCAGCTTCTAAAACAAAATCAAGACAGAACTTTATGAGCATAATAGCAAGAACAGCCTAGAACATAGTTTACAAACAAGTATAGAGAATTTATTGTAAGAAAATTAACAAATAAGTAAAAAACAAAGGAATAACAGATAGGATAAAAAGAAGAAAAAAGAAAGAAAGAAAAGCATCAAGAAAAAAAGGAAAACCAAATCAGTAAATAATAGAAGAAAGAAAAGAGAAAGCAAAAGAAAAAGAAAAACAAATAAGAAATAAAGCACAAAAAACAATTCTAGAGCTTGTTATAGAAGGAAGTAAGCTCTTTTATTATAAACTTTAAGTAATCAAATAAGCAGCTTACTTCTGCTTAAAGTAATGCAGCAGGTTGCACCTAGGTACTATTAGAGTGGCCAGATAATGCTAGACTTAGTTGTTAAGGATATTTATATAATTGCAAATGTAATTTCAAAATCTTAATAAAATACTAGCATAACTGTTTAAGAAAAAATAAAATTATTTATCTATTATAGTAAAATTTTGAATTATTGTATTATTTTAAAAATATATTTGTATATATAATAATGTTTACTTAGATGAGTTAAAATTTCTTTAAATAATACAAAAATAAAAAATTTGAAAAGTTATTTATTTATTTTTTTTTTAAATATTAAGGTGAGTACTTGTGACCCAGGATTTTATTAATAGTATATTCAGCTAATGGTTGTATTACAACTACAGGGAGCAATCATAGAAAGAGTGTACAACTAGCCACTTGTACAACTTTAGTCATTGTCTAATTTAAGTAGTCCGTCCGAAGGTTCTACACTAGCTGCCATACCTGAAACCTGCTTGTAAGTTCCTTATTTAACTACTCTGTTTTCATATCCATCCATCTACCTATACCTACCAAGATACCCTGATTAATACCAGTTCAAATATGCCATGGTCACTAAGTCTTTAAAGTGGTTCACTTATATGAGGAACCTTTGACCTTGTACTAAACTTTCCAGAATCTTCTGTATTCCATTCTTACAGCTAACCTAGTATCACTATGGCTAAGACCAACACTGGTGGTCAGGGTGTATCATTAAACCACTATGCTCTTGTAGAGTTCATCTCATTCCCAGTACTGATTTCACAACATATCCTTACTACTTTGGTATTTAATTCAAGTTCCACCAAGCTGTTATCCCAGATAGCCTGGAAAGGTAGATTGAAACCATACACCTCTGGTTCACATGTTTGCCAGCATGTGCCCTTTTTCTTCAGAACTTAGAAATTCTGACAGCCTGGTTGGTTCATTTGGTCTCTCTTTAAAGACTAGCACATTTGCCCAGGTTTACAAGTTCTAGCTCTATTTCATAAGTCTAGTCTTTACAGTAGCATTGTCGAAGGTTCGGGTTATCTCTCTACTCGGGTCTTCCAAGTAGGCTTCTATCTTTCTACCTGGTTCCCTTGATTTACACGGCCTAAGAACTTATCTTAGATTCACACCACTCAGTACTGGTTTGTGTTCCCTCAAAAATGTTGTACAAGTGCCTTAGACCTTTCAGTCATGCTGGTATGGCACAAGTTACAGGTATCCTATCTCAACTAATCACGAAAGACAGTTAGCTATAACACAGAAAGAATTGCAAATTTTCATCATCACTGGGATTTGAACTCTAGACCTGCCACTTGGGGGTTAACAACCTATCCACTTCACTAGATCGCCACACCCCATGATTAGTTATTTATATAAAACTTATTAGTTAATTTTATTATATAATTTTTATATTCTAATCTTTAAAAATTTATATCTTAATGATTTTTTAACCAATTTTAATAATTTTACTATTATTAGAATTAAAAAGACTTACTTTATAATTTTTAATTAATAATTAAAATTAGTTTACTTAATTTTTTTATAAAATTAAATATAAAAAAAATTTACTATTAGGTTTATATATAATTTTAAAATACTATCACTTATCTTTAAACTAACAAATATATAAACAAATATAAATTTATACTATATTTCACATTCTGCACAGTTTCAAATTACATTTTTCATTAACTTAACTCATAGTTCTTTTAGTCTACTCTTATTTTTTATTTTAATATTACAAATTATTACTAAAATTAAATTTTTTTTCTACTTAAGTAGTCATGCTAGTGTACTTTTATTAAGAAAATAATAATATTACTGCTAATATTATACACTTAATTTTGAAAACCTAACTCTCTTAGCTGCTTTTAAGAGTGCTCAAAAGTGATCTATCATACTAGGCAATAACAAGTTACTATCTGAAAAGTTATTCCCAATCACCATTCTACAATAGAATATTACCAATCTAATAATATTTTTTTATAAAAAAGTAAAAGAAAGAAAAAAATCTAAACTAAACTAAACTAAAAATGGTTATAAAAAAAAAAATAAAGTATCAGAAAGCATATCTTATTTATAACTATTCTAATAAGGTCACTAATACTTTAAACCTGTACTAAAAATCTAACTATACTTTAACTGTGCTAAAGGAGTAAAAATTTTATATACATAATTTTAGGAATTATTATATATTTCTAATTTGCTATAATTCTTCAACTTAAATTTTTTTTTGTTTCTTTATTACATTATATGTTAGTACATATATATAATTGTTATGTTCTTATTACATTATGTCACAATATATAATTGTCTAAAAAAGAAAGTAGTAAACAATGCTGATCTTTTGTAAAGAAAAAGCCAAATTTCCTACTTTTAAATAAAAAAATACAATAAAAAAAAGATATTAACAAGTATAATATCTAAAGAGCCAAACTAAAGAGTGTGTTTCTAGCTGTTTGTTCTGTTTTCAAGCTTCTAATAACATTTAATTAGAGTTTTTCTTTATTGTTTTTAGAATGTTTTTCTGATTTGAATACTAAACATATTAAGAAGTCTATTTACAAAAAAGTTTGTTCTTGACACAAACTACCAAAAGAGTCACTTAAATTTTAGTTTTTTTTATATACTTTTAGTTCATTAGCAACAATTTGCTTTATATATTAAAACAGAATTAAAGAGAGATGTGTAGACTTAGTGAAGTGGATAAGTTGTCAATTCTTAAGTGATAGGTAGTAAGTTCAAAATCTACTGATAGTGAAAATTTGAATAATTACATATAAAATATATAGACAATATTATAGTGACAGTATTTTGTTAATTAGTTGAGATAAGATATCTGTAATATAGTTACACTAGCATAACTGGCAGGTCATAAGATATCTGTGCAATATTGAAGTTATATAGAGAAATGCAAACTAGCATCAGGCAGTGCAAACCTAAGATAAGTTCTTGTGGCTATATAAATCTGTAAACTAGGAAGCCAAAGCCTACTTGAAAAGATTTGAGTAAAAAGATAGCACAGATCTTTGACAGTATCACTGTAAAAACTAAACCTAAGAAACAGATACCAATCTGGAAAAAATCAGATAGACGAGAACCTTATATGAAGGGTATCACTAACCAGACCACTAAAAGTCTTGAACCAGAGAAAAAGAACCTTGAAGGGTAGATCTTGGGATACTAGAAACAGAACATAGTTCTTCTGAGTTATCTGAATTAGGAGACTAAAGTTAAAAGCAGAAGTATACTATAAGTACTAAAGGTATACTATAAAGTCAGTACTGGAGTTTGAGTAAACTTTGCAAGCATAAGCCCTGTTAATAAAAAAATTAAATATAGATAATTAGTTAGCAGAAGGGTTTTTTGAAGCCTTACAGTCAGATAATATACTCTGAAATGTATAACAGCTTGACAAATATACAGAAAGAGAGATCAAGGTTAGGATAGACAGCACTTAGATGTATTAGAACTTGTATGCTATTTGTTAGTATTGTTACAAAGTAGATTTTAGCATAGTATATTATATAGTAGTATTAGTAATTATATATATATTCATTATTGTATTTTATATTATATTTATTATTAGTTATTAGTTAATTGATAGTTATATTATATAGTAGATAAATAAAAGGATCTTAATTAACTATTAAAAATGTAATACAACCATATAACACTGAGTAACATCTGTAATGTTACTATTATCTTACAAACTTTAAGTACTCTTGTACAAGTTTCTTGTATCCTAGCACCAAATTACCATGCCAAGTGCCATAGCACAAGAATTCCAAGTATCCCTGACATGAACCCCAAGTGTTTCTGCATGAACTCCAAGTATCCCTGCACAAATCCCAAGTGCTTTTGCATGAATTCAAGTGCCTAAACATAAGCCCCAAGTGTTTTAAGCATGAATGACAAATAATATAAACAATATCTTCAGTTGCCTTTGCACAGTCTTTACTATTCCAAGTACAGTATCATTTAATATTGTTTGAACCTCCACTATCCCAAGTATAATGATATTTAATATTGTTTAAACTTCTATTACTTTGAGTACAGTATCAAGTAATGTTGCTTGAATTCCCACTATTCCTGCTAAGTAAAAAGATATATAAAGGGTAGCTTTTACTCTTTTCTGCCAATTCTAAGTTTCTATACTTCAACCTAGACTCTTCTACTTTTACTCCTAACTTGTAAAAGTAATATTTCCCTTCTAAAGTAATTCCTACAGGCATGGTTGTCACTGTGTGTTTAGTTAATAAAGTTAATCTATATACTGTTACTATCTCAAACTGTTTGCCTGCTGCTATGTAGTAAAGTGAACTACTACACCTCCATTCTGTATATATTTGCAATAGTTAATTACTATACTGAGTGATCTTGTTATTTAGTTCTATTGTACTAAGAAGGCTACAACCTTGTAACATTTTGGTGCCTTTTGGTAAAATCAAACCACTAATCTTTTGCTTATCAAAGAACTTCATTTGATATTTTTATTGATAATCCAGTTAGAGCTTAACAATATATTAAAACTTTACAAGCTGCTACATTAGAATCAGCACAGGCTCTGAGGAAGAAACTAGTACATTTATTTCTCAACAATTACTTCAAGGAACTGTTACTACTATAGAAGAACCTATTACTACTTTTACTTCTTTTATCACTGCTATTGTTACTACTACTTGAACTCCAATACCTATTGTAGACTCTAGCTCTTTAGCATCATATAGTAAAGATCAAACCAGTGAACAGTATACTTTTTTCTGATAAAATAACCCTTTAAGAAGAGGATCATTACTTTTCTTTTCTACTCAACCAGTAGCTTTACAAAAAAGAGAAAGTACTCAAGAACTCTTTTATACTTCTACTTGATCTTTCTATATCCCTCAACTTTCAACCTTAACAACACCAAGACTAGTTACTAGATTTACTAATCTTTTAACTAAAGGAATTAATTTTCTCTCATCTTGATCTGGTATTGAAACAAGTTCAGATGAAACTTTCTCTACAACTACTGAAAACCTTACTACAACTGAAGAAGAACCCTCTTTAACTTTTGGCTTATTAGGAGCAACTAGTTATCCTAATATCCCAACTGCACAACCTAACTATTCTATTATTGAGATACTATCTAACTACCAACAACTAATTGACTTTAAAGATCTTGTTCAAAACTTGGAAACTTATTCACAAGAAGATACAACTCTAACTGTTAAAGATCTTAACCCACTATCAGAACAAACTTATTTTGAAGAAAAACAACCTTTGTCAGAAGAAGAAAAAGAACTAGAAAGTTTAAATAAAACTATTACTAACAAACTTGACTCTAAAAACAAAAGAGCCATAGACAATGCTGTTGCTGCAATAAATAGACTAGTTGATACTCTGGATGCTAAAGAGAAATTATTCTTTAAAATTATATTATTTAAAGATGATGGAACTGAAGACCCAGTTGATTGGATTAATGAATTTGAATAAGCTGCTATTGCCAATAGATGGTCTATACCTAGAAAACTTGCAATTGCCTAAGCATATATGAAGAACAATGCAGAAGATTGGCTCAAAGGACTTGAAAATAACTACTTTCAATCATATAATAGAAAGGATGTACCTCAATTCAAAACTCAATTTCTGGAGCAATTTAAAACAGTCAAAAAGAAAGCTATATGGCAACAAGAATTCTTTAATCTAAAACAAGGAACCAATACTGTTAATATATATATTGCCTAATTTAAAAAGCTCAAAAAAAAGTAGATCCTGATGAAGGCTTCCCAAATGACTTTATTGTTCAGCTCTTTATTAAAGAATTGCAGTCTGAATATGCAATACCTATACAAGCATCAGTTTCTGAGAACTTAGCTGCTGCTATTGAAAAAGCAAAACATTAGGAACTAGGAAAAGTAATGGCTACTTCAGAAAAAGATGATGTTAATGACATTACCAAACAACTAGTCCAACTATATATCAACTCAGTTATGACCCAACCTCAACCAACATTACAAGCTCAACAAACTCTACAACCTCACACAGCCTATACTGCAGAAAGAGAAAATAACTCTAGATCTAACTTTGCACAGAACAAAGCTCTTTACTATTATTGTGATAATCCTGAACATTTTATGACAAATTGTAGAAAGAGACCAAATAAAAACCAACAGAAACTTTAGAGAAAGCAGAAACAACAATAATAATTGCAATTATAATAACAAAAGAAACTATAATAACCAAAGAAATGATTATCAAAGAGATAGAAGCAGAAGCAGATCCAGAGACAGAAATTATTTAGAAAGAAACAGATCTAAAAACAAAAGTCAAGAAAGATAGAAACCAAGATTTAATCACTTACTTTTACTTTACTATTAAGATGTAAATGTAGCTAAAATGCAAACTACTTCAAACACTAACAATTGAAAAAGATTGTTAGACAACTATTCTATTAGAACTGCTCTTACTGCCTACATTATAGCAGAGAATCAAAAAATTACCAAATCTTAGTATACTCCTACTATCACTTCTGTCAAATGTTATATTGATATTCAAAACCAAACCTACCTTGCTATTATTGACAGTGAAGCCTCTGTTAGTATAATTTTCTACCAGACAGTAAAAGAATTAGGATTAAAAATAGAAGAACCATCTAAGAGCATTATTGTTGCTGCTACTAGAACTACTTTCAGACCACTAGGAATTATTAAAAACTTACTTATTAGAGTTCAAGGATGATTTATTCTCTTAGATGTGGAAGTTGTATCTGCTACTTCTTATTCACTTCTATTAGGAAATGATTGGTCAAAAAAAGTAGAAGCTAATTATAACTAAAAAACTTCTCAATATACTATTTAGTGAAAAGGAGAAAAATTGTTCTTGATACATCTTATGAGCAAGAACAACCTTAAGAAAAACAACCTACTTGCACTACTCCAGAAGATTTTGAACTATATAAGCAAGAATATTTAACTTCCTATGAAGCCTATGCCTTCTCTGTAACTTCTAAGAAAGAAGATTATAATAGAGGATAAACTATATACTCTCAAAAAAAGAACTACCTAGCATGTCATATCTGCAACAAGACCACTTATCTATATAAAAACTGTTTTAAAAATAGATGTCAACATTGCAACAGATATAGACACCAATTTACCAACTGTTCTAACAGACCAAGAAGACAATTGACTTGCAAGAATTGCAAACAAACCACTTACCTGTTCAAAGACTGTTTAGAAAACTAATGCTATGGCTGTAATGAATATGGCTATATAGAAATAAACTGCTCTGTTATCTAATTGAAATTAGATATACTAACTTATAAATGTAGATATAATCGAGACTTGGTAGAACAAGAAAGACAATCCTACTATAGCAAAAAAAGAATCCATTATTGTTATTTTTGCTTTACCTTACAACAGTCAGAAAAACTATACAAGCTAAAAAGTCAACTTGCTTGTACTGCTTGCTACAAGATCTACTATAAAGGCTTTGGTCCAAATGAACCAGAAACTTATGAATATTATATAATAGGATTAGAAAGAGAGACTCTTGTCCAATATAAAGTGTGTAATATTCAGAAACCTCAATCAAGAATGCATTACTTAGAAAGTATGCAAAGAGACTTATGATTCTGTGAATTAGAACATATATATGCTTATAAAGTTAGCTCAAATTTGCAATATAATCTAAATTATGAAATTTGAAATAGAATCAAACACTATACTGAGTCTAACAAGAGTGCTAGAAGTCAGTATGACTTGAACCAAAATAGAATTTATCTACTTGCTAAAGTCTTATTAGAAGAAAACACCCAGACCATAGAAGAAGCCATAGAAAAACAAGATTATAATAGATATAGTCATGAATAGACCTTTGATGAAATTACTATTTTACTTCAAACAGAACAAGTAAACCTCACTGAAGAAGAAGAAGAAGCCACCTTACACAGATCTTAGATGAATTTTTTAATATTGCTCATTCAAACTTTAATATTCAAAAAGCAGTAAAAAACTTAAGAAAGAATTTTGAAGGAAAAGTAGTCTTTTGTTGTGAATGCCTTTTTGCTAAACAATATGCAGAACTCAAAGAACATCAAGGATATTGTGATAAATGTTACCAAAAGTTAAACAAGTTAACTCTTGCTAAAGAAACTATTCTAAAAGAAGAAAACATTATAGAAATGACAGAGTTACCAGAAGAAACTGCTATAGAATCTATAGAAATAAGTAAGAACACTATTTCTAAGAAGAGAAAGAATGAAAAAGAGAATGAAAAAGACCAAATTATTGCTAGATTAAAAGCCAGAATTCAACATCTAGAGAACAATTTTGAAAAGATGTTAGAATTTTTTCAAGATCAAATAATCATTATCAAGAATGATCAAATTATTACTCTCATTTGGCCTTTGCACTTTAAAATTTTTAAATTATTTTAGGCAAGATTAAAAACTACCTGACCTAGAAGATTTAAAAGATTTAGAAGACCCAAAAGATCCAAAAGACTTAGAAGAAATTAAAGAATTACCACTTGAGAAAGAATTATCAACAGAAAAAGAAGCTTTGCAACAGGCTTTGCAAAGAAATATATTAAAGAAAAATCATGTATATACAATAGATACTCTAATACCATATGAGAAATATGCCTTAGAGAAAACAAATACTGTAAATGTAGAACCACTTACTAAAAAACAAGAATGATTGTTCAAAAACTTGTTAGAAGAATTTGCTGATTTATTTGCCAAAGATATTATAGAACTTGGCAGAACAGATAAAGTTAAACATTGCATCTATACAGAAGATATACTATCTGTTAATTATACTCTTACAACATGCTGCCTAATAAACAGAACTTTATTAAAGAAGAAATTAAACAAATGCTAGAAAGCAACATAATTCAACTATCAAAAAGCCCTTAGGCATTACTTGTTGTTCTAGTACAGAAGAAGAATGGAAAGTTAAGATTTTGTGTAAATTACAGAAGACTTAACAATATCACTAAAAAGGATGCCTATCCCTTATTAAGTATACAAGAAATGTTAAATGCATTATTAGGATCACAATGGTTCTTAACTTTAGACTTAGCTAGTGGTTACTGGCAAGTTATAATGGATCCAAAAGATAAAGAAAAAACTGCATTTATTACAAAGTATGGACTTATAAATTTAATGTAATGCCATTTGGATTATGCAATATACTAGCAACATTCCAATGACTTATGGACAGAGTATATAAAGGAATAGCATGAAAATTTGTTGTTGTCTATCTTGATAACACTAATGTATACTCAAAAACATTTGAAAATTATTTGAAGTATTAAAAAATAGTGTTTTAAAGAATTAGAGAAGCTGAATTAAAACTCAACCTTGACAAATACAACTTTTGAATGAAATTCTTACCCTTTCTAGGACATACTATTAGTTCAAAAAGAATAGCCTCAGACCTTGTGAAAATTAATGTTATACAAAAGATTCAACCTTCTAAAAACACTACTAAATTAAGATCTTTTCTTGGTTTAGCTAAATACTATAAACAATTTATTCAAAACTTTTCAGTAATAGCTCAACTTCTTAACAAACTTCTACATAAAGATGAACCTTATCATTGGAGAAGTAAACAATAACAACCTTTGAATTACTTAAAGAAAAGCTTATTATTGCACTCATACTAGCTTACCCTAATTTTAGCAAGAAATTTATACTTGCTACAGATGCTTCATACATGGCTTTGAAGCCACATTAAGCCAAAATGATAAAGATGATAGAGAACATTCTATTGTCTATGCTAGTAAAAGTTTGTTACCTCAAGAGCAAAATTATTTTGCCACAGAATTAGAATGTGCTGCAATAGTATGGGCTATTGAACATTTTCATAGTTATTTAGAAGTTACAGAATTTATCTTAATAACTGATCACTTAGTATTAAAATAACTAAAAACTGTAGAACCCAAAGGATATATTGGATGCTGGATTTTGAAACTTCAACCTTACCATTTTACTATTATTCATAAACCAGGTAGAATTTACTCTAATATGGATGTCCTCTTAAGACATTAATATAAAAATTTTTAAATAATAAACTTAGATCAATATCACAATCTATTTAATTATTTACAGTAAATTCTAACACTATATCTTCAAAAACAACTTACTAATCAAACTAAATATTTTATAATTCAAAATGAACTTTTGTATAAAAAGAACAAAAAATCTATAGACAAACTATTTAAAGTTATTAAATGAACAGAAGTAGACCTTATTTTATATATAATGCATAGTTATCCTACTGCAAGACATTAAGAAATAGATGCCATGTATCATAAGATTTCAGAAAAATATTATTAGAATCAAATATATAGAAATATTAAAAAATATATTAAGACTTATGATCAATGCCAAAGAAGAGGCAAAGCTAGAAGAAAAGAACCTTTACACCCTATAAAGATAGAACAAGCCTTTGAAAGAATTTGAATTGACTTAGTTGGACCACTACCTATTACTACTCACAATAATAGATATATTATTGTTGCAACAGACTACTTAACCTGATAGCCAGAAGCTCAAGCTGTGCCAGATGCAATTGCTGTATCCTTGCAAAATTTATCTTCACAGAAATAGTTTGTAGACATAGAATACCTAAGATTATTCTTTCAGACCAAGAACCTAACTTTTGAAGTAAAATGATTTGAGTTCTAAGTGAAAACTTTCTTATAAAATATAAGTTCTTATTATCATATCATCTACAGAAAATGATATAGTAGAAAGACTAAATAGACATTGTATGAATCATTAGCAAAAGTATAAACTAGTAAAGATTAGGATATAAATCTTTCTGCTGTACTTTTTGCTTATTGAACTAAGAAGCATGCTACTACTGAATATACACCTTTTCAGCTAACTTATAGAAGACAAACTATATTATCAATAGAATTAATTCTGCCAATAAAAGAAACTAATACAGAAATAAATTTAGAAGACAGTATTTTGTTATGAGCTTTTGATTTAATAAACAAACTACCAGAAGCACAAAAACAAACTAGGCAAAATACAGAAGTATCACAAGAAAAACAAAAAGAAAGACATGACAAGACTAAAACTAGAAGAATTTGAAGTTAGAGATAAAGTTCTAATCCAACAAAAGAATCTAGAAGCCTTATGTTTTGCAAAGTTTGAAGATAAAAAAACTGAACCATTTACTATCTATACTAAATTAAAAAATAGTGCTTATCAACTTTGCAACAACAAGTAACAAATTTTACAAAAATATTATAATAGTGATTATTTAGAATGATATCATGAATGATGAAATTAGGAACCACAAGTTGTTATTAAAACTGTGCCTCATAAAACCTAACATTTTTTATTACTTCTATAAACATTACTTATTTACTTATTATTTATTATTATTTTTTTATTATTTTATTAATTATAAAAAAAACTTAGTACAAAAAAAATTTAAAAAAAGAATTGATTATATTTAATATAGAATTTTATTATTATTATTATTATTACTATTTATAAAATATTACAAAAATATCTTTAGCTCTTTTTTTCTCTCAATTTTCTTTGCAACTCCTAGACCTTATCTTCTAAATTTGCAACCTGAACTCATAGCAAATTTCTTTTCATAACTACCTACTTGTAAATAGTACTTCATTGCCATTCTTGTTAAATTATCTCAAATTCAGTAGACCCTTTCACTTGCTTCAGCCTCCAAATTTGCAACTTGATTCTAGAAAGAGAACAAATAAACAGATATTGCTTGACTTTTGCTTTGGTAAGGCATCTATAAAGCAAAAAGTTAGAATATATATTCTAAATAGTATACTTGAAATGATAAAAAGAAAAATATTAAAAACAGTTAAACATTAGTCATCATCTAACTGCAAGAAAAGAAAAAAAAATAACAAAAGAGAAATTGTCTACTAAGGCCAAAACAGATTATCTGTCTAGCTTATCCAAATAGATGACTGGCCTTATTCTAAAGTGTCTTAATAATAGGCAGGACAAGCTTACAGTCTGAAAAGTATACACACCTTAGTGAAAAACAACAGATAAAAAGACAAGTTTATTGACAAGAAAGGTTTTTTGACAAGAAAACTAGAAAAAAAAAGAAGATAAGAAGTTTTATAGACCAAAACACAAGAAAAATTGGACAGAATAAATAACAAAAACAGATACAACAGAAAATTAGAATTTTATTGATAGACAAAAAACAATCACAACAAAAACAATATGATTGCTAAATTTAGAAATAGATGAACCAACCAGAACAAAGTTACTAATTTTAGACAAATTAGTAAATAAGG
>CAJVQA010001304.1:0-26345 GCA_910591915.1 Cetraspora pellucida | reverse complement strand
GATACAGAAGATTCTGGAAGGTTTAGTACAAGGTCAAAGGTTCTCCATATGAGTGAACTGCTTTAAAGACTTAGTGATCATGGCATATTTGAACTGGTATCGACCAGAGCATCTTGGTAGATGTAGATAGGTGGATGGATACAGAAACAGAGTAGTTAAATAGGAAACCTACAAGTAGGTTCCAGGTATGACAGCTAGTATAGAACCTTTGGGTGGACTACTTAAATTAGACAATGACTAAAGTTATACAAGTGGCTAGTTGTACACTCTTTTCATAGTTGCCCTCTATGGTTGTAATGCAACTATTAGCTGAATGTACTATCAATAAAATCCTGAGTCACAAGTACTCATCTTAATATTTAAAAAAAAAAAGTATAATTAATTTAAAAATCTTAAAAAAATATAATACTAATATAATTATAACTTTAGATTTTGATACTTGTTAATAATATTAACTTGATATATAAAAATGCTTAACTTGACTTACTAACAACATTATATATATGTCTAAAAATACAAATAGAACTATTATTAAACTTAAAAATTGGCAAACTCTAATTCAATTCAAATTAGATATATTTTATATATAATTAATATTGTTTTTATAAATTTTGAAAATAAAATTTTAAATATATATTGAGATTTTCAAAAAAGTTATATTCTTATAAACTTTTATATTGCATTAGATATCTTAATAATAGTTATAAAAATAAAAATAACAATATGCTAATGAATATAAAAAATAAATATATTCAGAATTTATATAAATTTTTTTTAAATATTGATATTTATAATATCAAATACTATTACAAACTTGTTGAAAATATAAATTATGCAAAGTGTAGTAACCTAATAAAGTGATTAGGTTGTTAACCTTCCAAGTAGTAAGTTGGATATTTAAATCCTATTGATAGCAAAAATTTAAATAATCACCTATGTAATATTCATATTATAGTAACTATTACTAATGATTAGATTAAGATATCTGTAATAATAATCACATCAGTATAGCTGGCAAATCATAGGACATTCATATAATAGTCATATGATATTGTCCTTTGGGACAAGGTCTGTGGTTATATGAAGAAATATAAACTGATAATTGGATAGTGCAAACACTAAATAAGTCCTTGTAATTATGTAAATCTATTAAAATTGTGTAACAAAAAATCTATTTAGAAAGACCTAAGTAAAAAGGTAACTGGATCTTTGATAACCCTATTGTAAAGGCTAATTTGGGAAAATGAATACCAAGATCATAGTATCTGATCATAGTAGTCAGATAAATAAAAACCTCTAGATTGAGAGTCTTGAAGATACCACCAACTAGGCTATTAGAATAAACTAAAGCAAAAGGATATCAGGCTGACTTGATATACCAATAAACTGGTCATAGTTCTATATGACTATCTGAATTAAGAGTTTGATAAAAAGACAAATAAAAAAACAGAGATATACTAAAGTATTGGAGTTATACTATAAAGTAGATGCTAAGGTCTAAGTGAACTCTATAAGAACATAGCAGTTTAATGGTTAAGCCCTAATCATAAGTATTGATTCTGCCATAGTAATACCTAGATCAACTGTAAAAATAGATACAAAAGGCTCTAGAAGGGTTTACCTCAAGAATAAAATAGTTTTAAGGTTGAGACAATAATCTGAGCATTAGATATGACCCAGTGAAGTTAACAGATTTGCAAGTTCAAAAAGTTTAAAGTAAAATATTCAAGCAGAGATGTTAGGTATACTATTTGGTAAGAAACCTTTAGGTGGACTTCTTAAATAAGTAATATAAAAAAGTTACATGTATAGCCAATTGTATGCTTTTTCTGTAGTAGTTTACTGAACCACATTTACTATTGTTAAATAAAGTCAAAAAACTCAAGAGGTCATCTTAACAAAAAATAAAAAATAAATAAAAATATAAATTATGAACTATTAAGCAATATTTAAAAAGAAAGAAGTTACATTTTTAATTTATAGTATGATTCATTAATGCATTAGAAAACTATTCTAATATTGCATTATCTTATTTGAATAATTGATATCTCTTTTATATTTAACTTAATAACAAAAAACTTAATATTTAATTAAAATGTTTAACAAGATTTGATCAATACTTTTTTTATTTTTTTAATGATGTTTCTTACTGATCAAGATCTTATACCCTAAATTTTTAATAGTAAAAGCTGAATAAATTTATCTTCTGATTAGCAAAATCATAAAATATTTAACAAAATTTTAGAACAAATAAATTTTTTAACTAAGTCTATAAATAATTTTGATAAATTTTTTTTTAATAAATTATTTGAAACACTTGAATTATTAAATGAATCTGAATTTGAAAACTTATTTGATTCATTAAAAAAAACTATAAAAAAAACCATAATGCATTTCAAAAAAATGAATATTTCAATGGTTTAAATTACTCTTATCAGTTTGTTAATTAAGAAAAAATTCTACTTATTCTTTTGCAAAAAGTTATCATTTTAAATTTACCAACAATTCTTTAATCATTTAAAAGAGAAATAACATATATTAAACAACTTAAAAATAATATTAAAAATAATAATTTAAATGACTTTGGGTTGAAATTATTCTTTGTTTTAAATTCAATTTTTTGTAAACAATTTAATCATTTTTATAACACATCTATTTCTAACTTGTTTAATTATCCACTACTTTATGAGTTTGTAATAACTAAATTTTATTATATAATGGTACATCAGCAGCAAGTTGAGGATATGTTTAACAAGTTGGTTCTGAAAACTCATTCCAACATGTTACCGAATCTTAAAGAATCTAAATTACAACTTTCTAAAATAAATTTTACAAAAGAAGACATTAAAAGCGAGATTTATTAATATTCAGCAAAATAATAAAAAAGAAAAAAAAAACCTACATGGGAAAAGAGAAGGATTTTGGTATACAAAATGCGTTGGCTAAATTTAACAAAATATTTCAAAATTAAGTTTATTTTTTGTTATCGTTATCATTATCGAGTGATTAAAAAAATTTACTATACATATCCGATATGGGTCTACAAATAGGTCACAATACCCACCTGCGTCATAATACCCGACTTTCCCTTATGCACACAATTCCGGAGATCACAGAATATACTATAATGCCTAAATTGGTAATTATTATGTACGTATGCATAAGAGATACGTAGTAAGTAGATTAATTTCCCGTTCCTAGTTTTAGCGCAACTGCGTTGCGCAGCTACCTTAAAAGAAATCATTAGAAGACTATTTATATAAGAATAATTTAAAATGAAGCAAAATATAACATTAACACGCAATCCTAAGCTCATTACTTTATTGAGCTTAATTTTACTTGCCCTTATTTACATCTCAATGTTCGGGTTTCTTGACGATGACACTCCAATAGAATATGAAAAATTTAATGGAACTTACGCTAATCCAATATTCGGTAACATGAATTATAGTGAATATATCCCTGGAAATTTGCCTTTAATTATTTCGATTCCACATGGTGGTCATTTGTTTCCTCCTGAAATACCTGATAGAAAACAAAACCATCCAAATGTTGTAAAATCTAATGATCTTAAGACTCAAGAGATCGGTAGATTGCTTGCAGATAAAATTACACTACGATTTAAAGGAAGGAGACCTTATTTAATCATTAATCATCTTGGGAGAAGTAAAATTGATGTCAATAGACCAATAAAAGAAGGGGTTGAGGGAAAAGATTCCATAACATCGATTGTTTGGAACGATTATCATAATTTTATGCAGACTGCTATTAAAGATGTTGAAGCAAATTTTGGTCATGGACTTTTAGTCGATGTTCATGGTACGTTTATATTTTAAAAATATTACTTTACAACAATTTTAACCATTGTTTTTTTTTTTATAGGCCATACTCACCCAGAACATTTTGTTGAGATAGGTTATGTCCTTTCAGCTGAAATACTTTCACTTTCAACCTCACAAATCAATGCGAACCCTGAGATTCATTCGGGATCAAGTATTCGCGCTTTATACACTAGAAAATCGAATAACCTCCAATTTGCCGACTTACTTTATGGTAAAACTACTTCACTTGGTGGTCGTTTACAGTCCCATGGCTATGATACTGTTCCATCGCATATTCATCAACATCCACTTGGGGATGAAAAATATTTTCATGGTGGTTACTGTGTACAAAAATATGGGTCACGACATGCGGAACAAATTATTGATGCAATACAAATTGAGTATGTCTTGTTTTCCTATGCTTTTTATCAATAAGAATAAACGAATAATTATTTGTTGTTATTTTAGAATACCGACATCTTTACGAATAGGGAATAAGGAAAAGCGACAAAACTTTATAACAGCATTGTCAGAAAGTATCTCTTGGTTTTTAACAAAGTATTATGGATAGATAGGTTAAAAATATACACGTGCTTGTTAAAGACAATACACTTTAGCTCTGACATTCACCTTACTGTTTCACACATATTCTCATATTTAATGCAAATAATATGAATATGATATTGATTGGTTTTGTTTTGAACAATGCAATTAATGCCGGAGCGCATTTTTCAGTTATCTTAGGTTTGGGATAAGATTTAGGACTAGAATTGTTGATAAGAGTATAGATGAAATTCGGTAGAGTTTATATTTTTAGATTAGGAGCAATTACCAATTTTAATTTAGTATGTACCGATTATATTCGACACATTTCTATTTATTTGAATTTGTAAAATCATATTGTGGTTATGCGCCTGACGAAGAATAGAATTCAGACCAAATGATTGTTAAAGCCGCTTAATTGATAAGTAAATTCATATGTACGATCCGAGATGGCAGTGTTTGTAATAGGGCTGAGAAATGATTATAGTTTATAGCATATGATTTAAAGCATTTGTAATAACGATATAAAGAAACACCCGTTTGCAAATGCTATTTATAGTTGGTATTCAGTGGCTGCACTAACATGGCACACATGGCACACATATATGCTTGCTGGCCAAACCCGCTTTTATAAAAAATTAAATCAATAAAATAAATTTTGATATTTTGTAAATATATTATATATAGCTATATGTTCGAGAAAATTATTGGACATGGACAGTCCATGAACATTGTCCAATGTCCATGCCCATAATTACTTGGACAAATGTCCAATCAAATCATTGGACATGGACATTTGGACGATTGGGATTATCGATCAATTTACAAACATAGTGCAGGTCATATAGTTAAAATCACTAATAAAGATTTTTTATACATAATAAAATTTTGGAATCTGTGTTCTATATTAAATTATTATAAAAAAATCGATTTTACTTCGCTCTTAATTTCTCCTGTAATATTTATCATTTTTAAATTCTATGAAAGCAAGATGTTTAATGAAGTGTCTTTATAAAGTAATAACTTTAGAATTTTATCTCATTAATTGAAATACAACTTACTTGAGTGTCCGCTATCATACGATTTACTGCAGCACATAGTAATTCGTTGATCAAGTTTTCTTGTAAAATTTAAGGGTAGTGGGTACTATTTTAAAATTATATATAAACTTGATGGTAAATATTTTTTGTGTAATTTAAATTATAGAATTTTTTATTACTTAAATCTATTTTAAGCTTCTAAGTAAATTTGTAGAGTAGGTTTTTGTGATTCTAACAGTAATAATTTTATTAAAATTAGAGATTAGATATAATTTTTTACTATAAAGTTTATTATATAGAAAATCAACCAATCAAAATAGATTATTTTTATTACCCAGGTAAATTTTATAACATATACAAGTATACAAGTATAAATTTTTTTTATAATTAATAAACTTTAAAATTTTATAAAAAGATATATATTATTTTAATGTATATATTATAAAAAGTTTATAGATTTTTATTAAATTTCAATATAAGCATTTGCTTATTTTTTACTAAAAATGTTTACAATTATTTTATATGGCAGATATTAATGATTCATAAGGAATGTACAAACTTGGTTATTTTTATGAATATGGGATTGGTGTTGAAAAGGATGCAAACAAGGCATTCAAAATCTGCAAACTTGAATAATTCTAAAAGAATATATCAAGTTGATATTGTTATTATTTCGGAATTGAAGTTGAAAAAGATAAAAATAAAGCAATTACATATTATCTGTAGTTCAGCTGAGGCGGGTAATTCTATAGGAATTTTTAATAGTGTATGAATTAAAAAGTAAGCTAATCTTTTAATTTTTATTATTTTAAAGAGTCGGGAATGTTTTCATAAATATTAATTCTTTGTGTTAATTTAGCTCGTAAGTATAAAGAAATATTTATTCATCACTGGAACTAAAAACAAATTCACAAATCAAGAACATAAATATTTTATTTACTATTATCTAATACCCTTCAAATCATTTCATTCGCATTAGTTTAGTTATTGAGTATAAAGAATATTTATTAATCATTAGAATTCACAAATAAATCTTTATTTACCATTATCTAATACTCTTAATTAATTGATTGGAATTAAAAACAAATTTACAAATTAAGAACATAAATACTTATATATATATCATTATGTAATACTCATCAAATCATTTCATTTGTAATAATAATTCATTCAGTGAGTGATTAATAAAGAATATTTATTAATCGTTTGAATTAAAAAACAAATTTTACCAATCAAAAATATAAATACTTACCATTATCTAACATACTTTCAAATTATTTCATTCGGATTAATTTATTTATAAAGAACATTTATTAATCATTGAAATTAATCACAAATCAAGTACATAAATATTTATTTACCATTATGTAATATCCTTCAAATCATTTCATTCAACATTAATTTAAGTCGGTAAGTATAAAACTATTTATATTTGATATAAAGTTTAGAATAACATGTGGGTCAGTCCGTACCGTTATGAGTATTCGGGCACTTTTGATCAAACTTTGATAATTCGTTGGGTCATATCCTTGAGCAGATGCTCTACACTTAGCACAAGTCTTGTCACATAATATCATATAACTATTTATTATAATTCTTGTTCAAAGTTTAATTATTAAAATTGATTGAACATCGATATTTCAATTTAAGAAATTTTGCCCGAATACTCATAACGTTACGGACTTACCCATGTAGTAGATGAAATAAAATACTATATATCATTATAATTATAAAGCGATTCTAAATATGGAAAATGTGTGCATTGTGTATAATGAAGATAATACGAGCGAAGCATGGTGTCAGGCATGATGTCAGTCATGTGATCCTGACATAACTAGTCAAAGATGGAAAAGTCATAATGAAGATATTGATGATTGCGTCAGAGAATTTCAACTTAGAACCTTTAAATATGAGAACGCAATTGATTGGATTCCATTTAATAAATCAATCAATATTAAAGAAATTGACAAAGGAGGATTCGGCTCTGTACATTCAGTAATCTGGTTGGATGGATGTAAGAGCGCGTGAACCATCAAGTATAGTTGCACTCAAAACATTGTCAAGTTCTAAGGAAAATAATTTTGATTTTTTAAAGAAAAGTAAGTTATAATTAACTATTTGATTTTATAATTTATCTAATAGAGATTGATCTAATTTATTATTTAAACCTTAACGTAATCTTTACATTAAGTTTAAAAGTTTTATGACATGTAAATTAAATCTTAGTAAGCTTGCAACATATATGGAATAACTCAAAAACACAGAAACAAACAAATACTTTTTGATATTTCAGTATGCTAATGATGGAAATCTTTATAAATATTTAAGAATGAATTTTAGTGCACTTACATGACAGAATTAATTTCGAATACTTAAAGATATTTCGGATGATTTGGATAACATCCATGCTGATTTTCATAGTGGCAACATTTTGCAAGATAAATACTCGTATATAACGGATCTAGGAAAGAGAGGTGAGTATGCTTTGGAAAGTGATATTTATGGTGTCATGCCCTATGTTGCTCAGGAGGTAAAGCGAAGTTTACACAACAAGCTGATATATATGGTTTCGTTATTATTATGGTTGAAATAGCAACCGGTCAAAGACCTTTTTATGGTCATGAATTTGATATAAAATTTGCAGTCAAGATTTGCATCCGGAACACCCAATTAATTGCTATGTTGAATTAGCAATACGATATATGGATTCAAATCCACAAAAGACAACCTTGGCTTTGGATATTTATGAAAACATTAAGGAATGGTTTAACTTAAAAAGATAGCTACGTAGTTCAGAAATGTTCCTGAGCTAATTTTTAAATTAATTAAGCTTAAAAAAATTCATTTTGAAAAATTTTCAATTTGATCCCTTTTCTCAGTATCTAGCCCATACTGTATATATAATTCTTAAAATATAGTGATAGGTGAAAAAAAATCCCCTATCGCTATCACTATCGAAATTCGCAAACGGATTTCAGGTATGGCAGCAAGTAGACAACTTATTCCTTAAATAGGTAATAACCAAAGTTGTACTGTATTCTTGTTCCTGTAAATTAACACGTACGTAAGTATGTAGGTAGTTTCCAAAAGTGCAATATTATATTTAATGCTAATAAAATCGTCGACCAAAGAGGTTATCTTTAAAAAAAAAAATAGAAAGGGACAACCATAAAATCACGTGGTAAGTTTAAATTAAACCATTTTTAGCATTAAACTGAGGCAGTGAATTACTTGTGGCTGTTTTTATTTATTTATTTATTACGAATACTTTTATGAGAAAGGCTATGCGAAATTTTGATAGTTTTTATTTTTTTTTGTACGCATTTAAAAATTCAAATGAAATAAAATTTTGAATATGTTAATTTAGGATAATATCAGCGTTAGTAGAACCATATATCTTTAATCATTTTTCGTCAAATCTTTTAATAAGAAAAAAGATTTAAGTTTCTTATTGACATTTTTCAATTTGAATAGATAATTGGTTTAACCATTGTTTGTTTTGATTCATTGTACATTTTTTTTTTTTTTTATGCAAGTTTGATCTGTTTTGCAAGGAATTATTTTTATCTTTATCAAGCATAAGGCTCGTCAAAATACAGCCAAATATAGTTGAAGTCGTATTTTTAAAGATTTGATCTGGCCGGAACTTTGTTTTCATTTAACATTTTTGTAATTTATGGTTATAGCAAAGCCGTGTACATGCGTACATATATATGTATATGTATTTTACCCTAGCAAAGCCAATTTTTTTTTAAAAAAAATTGTATTGTTGGAATACAGGTTTAATTCAAGTTGAATGATTGTTAAGCCTCAAGCTCTTTCAAAAATTTTCTCGTAAATTTAAAGTTCTCTCTGTTTTCATTAAATATACTAGATGCAGTTTTTTTTAAAAAATCAAAATCAAAATGGTTGAATTTTGGTGTTGGTGGTAAGTGATTTTATATTATTTCCTTATATTTCATAGATGAATTATAATAATACAAGTTTTCCACAAATCTGTCAAAATTTTTTTTTAGTATTCCTCGTATTTCTCTTCGTTATAGTACGATTATTTTTGCAGCAGTCAGTTTTGTAAGTATTAATTAAATATATGGAAGGAAGTTAATAAAAATAGAAATAGGACAAATCAATTTTTTTAAAAAAAAATTAAATTGAAATATCTCAATAACTAATTATTTAATCAAATATTATTAATTTTGTTTGATAGTTGTTGAAATATTTAAGTTTAAAGTCAAGAAAAACTTGAAAAAAAATTTTTGTCCTATTTTTATTGATACACATATATATATTTATTATTTTGTTTTTCTTCTAAATATCTATAAACTAATATGAATATGAATTAATAATGTGAATATATATACATGAATTATTATTTATTTTTTAAATGTTAACGGTGACATGAATTATTTTATACATGTAATATTTTATAAATCTATGTATTTATTTTATATAGTTCATTTCCTCATGGTTCGCAGTAATTTATCTAGCAAAACCAGAAGGTATGTAATTTATATCGCGTAATTTTTTGTAAGATTATTAATATTATATATATATATATATTATTAGATTATGTACCCGATATGTCAAGGGGACTCACTTTGGTATTCGGTATAGCATTCATTATCATGGCATTGGTCTCCTTATTTGGAATCGTTGGTTCACTTTTTGTTAGCATTCATTAATTTTTATGAATCTATTTTATTATTATTATTATTATTATTTTATTATTATAACTAATAACTAATTAATGATTCATTTAAATAGGAAATTTCAACTGCTGTTCGTGTGTTTTCTAATATGTTATGGGGTTTTGTCATAGTCAATATAATTATTGCTATTATTATTATTGTTAATTTAGTTCAGAATAGGCAATACGAGATTGATAACTGTATTCAAAATTTACAAAAACAACCAGATAGTAATGCTATAAGTGAGTCATTACAAATTGATACGGAGATTTGTACACATAATGAGACCATACTTGTTGTGCGAAATGTAATTGTAGCGTTATTATTAATATTGTTTAGTGTAAGTATATATGTCTCAAAAGTTTGAAAATATATTTGATATGTATTAATTTTTATTACATATTCTTTTTTTTTTTCAGGTATTGTTCGCTAGAGTTTCATCTTCTTATGCTCGAAAACTTGAAAAAAAATTCAAACGTATAACACCAGCACCTAGTCTTTCAACATTAACAGTCGCTAGTATTTCTACTACAGATTTTAATCCACATGCATAGAAATTTAAATCATGTGTTGTCGATTTTATTATTTATTTTATAGACTTTGGCATTAAAGAACAATTTACAATATTTTGTTTCATCATAATTATATATTCACACTTTTTTTTTGAAAAAAAAATATCGTTGTCACATAACATTTTAACAAGACTTTACTACGTATTACTTGTCATCAGTGACAGTAGCAATTGATTAAAAATTGATTGAAAAGTTGGAAACTGAGTGATTAAATAATTTTCAAAGCAATTACTAGATAATTCAGTCTACATTCTTCATGTATGGTTTTTTTTTTTATCCTGTTCCTGTTTTATACATATATTAACAAAAATGTTCAACAAGATAGTATTGAATTAAGACGAAATAAACAACGTTGAATTCATATTATTTTATATTAATAATAAATGTTAAAAGTTTTAATCGTATAGTTTTAAAAAGATTTAATCTTAAACCAATTAATAACTATATAAACATCTTTAAATAAATCAACTAATTTAGATAACTATGATAAGCATTTACGATTTATTTTTTCTTTTATGTATATAGTTATAAAGAACTCATAAATATTTACGTGTGTGCATATATAAGAACGTCATTTATTTACACTACATTAAACGTTAAGTTTTTCAATACATACATACATACATACATAACACTTAAAACGCAAGTAAATCTTTTAAATTTCCTTTATTGGGTTTGTACACAAAATAAATGAATCTTTGAAGTGTACGTATACGTACGTATAAAGTGATAATTAAGACAAAGTAAAATATCGAATTATTCTAACTTTTTAACCATGATCATGAATGAAAACTATATACTTCAATATACCATCGTACTACGCTTTTTATAGAACAAAAAATAATGCCAATCCATTTTCTTTATTTAATAAAAAAAAAATACGTAAAAAGAATAACAAATTAACATTTTTTTTTAAAAAAAAAAAGTCATCAAAAGAAAATATGCTTAATGTATATATATATATATATATTATACTCTGGATACTTTGTAATAATAAATCAATGAACTTAAAATTTCGCAAATATCATAAATGAAAGTCTATATATAGGCAAGTCAAAATAGGTCATTTGATTTTGTCTCTACTAGAGTAAAAAAAAAAAAAAAACAAAGGTAAAGAATTAAACCATATAGTTAAAAAATAATAGGCTAAAGTTTTCTCAAATGTGAAACCCAAAGAAATAAAGATATTAAATGTATATTAATAGAAAAAAAACATTAATACGTGTAATAGACGTATGTAAAATATAGGTAAAGTATA
Source organism: Cetraspora pellucida (assembly GCA_910591915.1). Classification (NCBI taxonomy): domain Eukaryota; kingdom Fungi; phylum Glomeromycota; class Glomeromycetes; order Diversisporales; family Gigasporaceae; genus Cetraspora; species Cetraspora pellucida. Next base: position 14,423 of record CAJVQA010001304.1, on the reverse strand, counting down.
TTGTATAGGTAAAATATGTGTATAGGTAAATAAAAAGTCAACCAAAAATCCCAAAAATAAAATCACGAAAGAAAACAAATAACCCATTTATAAAAACATGATTGATAAACTACTATTTATTTAACACATAAAAAAAAAAGCATATGTATCGGTCGTGGTTGTTTGGTGGTTCGTATTAGCGATATATATGGTTGATCCAACTAATAATATTGTATAATAAACATACGTTGGCATACGTTGATATTTACAGAATACATTAATTGCATTATGAAAATAAAAGTGTACTCACTTTTTTTTCAAATCTGCCCAAAATTTATTTTTCTTCAAGTTGAAATTATAAAGTTGAAATTATATCTTGTAATTATATCAACAAAGAAAAAAGAATGACAAAAGGATTAAAAGATTTAAAAAATTTTGAATTTTTTTGGTTTTTTTTTTTTTGATTTTTATTCTAATATATTTTTTTGATTATTTAAAAAGTTTATCAACATATTTTTTGAAATGAAAAAATGATGCACAAATTATTAAAATTATGTATATTACAAAACCAGACCATTTTTTGACTGATATAAAAAACCACATCGAAAGCCCAATAATAAAGAAAGTAGTGATTTTTTTTTAAAAAAAAAACAAACAATAATACAGCAAAATATAAGTTCAAAGATATATATATATATATGTAAATCGAAAAGATAATTTTAACGAGAATCTGGAGAACCCGAAGGAGTAAGTGGAGGTAAAGTCATATAAATATTATGACCATCAGAAGGAGGAGGCGTAGGCATACCATAATTATTGCCATTGTTAGCCAAAGATTTATCAGGTGATCCATAAGGAGTATTAGGAATAGATCCATTAACAATAGCTTTATCCAAGTCAACCAAAATGGCGGTAGTTTTACTAAGAAGCATATTGAGACGAGAAACTTCACTCTGTAACTCATGACGATGATTCAAGAGTTGCTGAGTAATTTTAGATTGTGGTTGATGATTAGAAATAGGTAAACCACTCATATGAGGAGGACTAGAAGAAACCATGTTTGCAGAAGGAATATTAGAAGGAATAGAACTAAGAGGAGGTAATTGAGGAAGACCATTACTAGCAGAAGTAGATGGGTTCAATAAAGAGGAGATTGAAGAGTTATGACTAGGAGAACTGGAACCATCATTATATTGAGAAGGAAAGACAGAAGGTAATGGAACGCTAGGAGTGCCCATAGTACGATTGTTATTGAATGCAACATTATTTTGATGAATATGGACTTGATTTTGTAAAATTGGTTCCACAGGAGTTAAACTCTCTCTTCTACGATCATCCCACATAGCACCACTAAGTTTATTGCAAACATAATCTTCAATAGGAGGAACTTGTCTAATGTTATTTGAGTTACAACGACGCTTGTTAGAGATGGAATGGTCGTCAACTTTTCTTTTACGATTAGACAAAGAAAAATCATCAATAGTAGTTTCATCATCCGAAGAAATGTAACCACGCTCAGAACCGGAAGTAGAAGCGGGAGTAGGAGGATGATGAATACGGCTCTTACGAGAGGAGGAATGTTCATTGTCTGAACCCCCAGATTGATTAGTTGGTGGGGGAGGCGAAGTAGCCAAAGCGACACGCTTACGACGCTTAATGACAGACCTCTTCATGGTCACGGGACGGTGAACATTGTGAAGTTTAAAGTACAGACCTAATTAATAAAATTAATTAATTTGGAAATAATAGTTAATAAATATAATTTTTTTTAAATATAAAATTTTAAATATATCTTTTAAACATAAATTTTAAATACGAACCACAAGCATTACAAATAGTATTCCCAGATTCGTCCCTTCTCCACAAAGGAGTGGTGTTTGTACCACAATTCGCGCAGATCAAGGCTTGACGATTAACTTGATGTTGGTTGAAAGCAGGGCAACCATCACAAGAGCTGGAGCCACCAGTTCCATCACAATGACCATCACCGGGGCAAGTGCCATTGGTGGTATTATCAGGAGTTTCAGTGACAGCAGGAGTTGATTTCTTGATAGCATTACGTTTCAACCAAGGTGGGCGAACAGTATTTCTTGCCTTGAGATAGAGTCCTAATGTAGAAATAAGAAATAAGAAGTTAAATTTATCAAATTTTTATATTATATTATCTATTTATTTATTTATTTTATTTATTTATTATTAAAGAAACTAACCACAAGCATTACAAATCGTCTCTCCGTTAGGAGCCCTCCTCCAAAGTGGCGTTGTTGTCGTACCACAATTGGCGCAGACAGTGGCAGAAACGCCCTGACCTTCCGTTCTATTACAAGAGCGGGGAGAAATAGAACCAGCAGAACCTTTTCGATTAATTGAAGGTAAATCTTGAACAGTTTGCTGTAACATATGCTGTTGTTGCTGCTGATTTGGCTGATGTTGAATTTGTTGATGAATAGTGGAATGACGATAATTGTCAGAGTTCGATTGAGACAAATTCGCAGGTTGAACAGCGGAATTATTGTGTGGTGGAGTTTTCATATCCATGTCAATAATCTTTATTTGTTTTTAAAAAAAGGAAGATCTTGTATATAATCCAAGAGGTTTTCAGAGAGAAAAAAAGTATTTTTTTAAAAAAAAGCTTTTTTTTTTTTATATTAATGTTGATAAAATTTGTTTTTGTTAAGTTTTTTTTTTCGAAAAATTATTTTTTTGACTTTGGGTTTTTTTTTTTTTTTAAAAAAAAAAAAAGTTGTGGAGTAAAACAAAATTTGATTTGCGCGAAAGGGTGTGGTGTTATACTTCTACAAGAGAAGTAACAATATTACTTTTGTAGGAAAGGAATTTATCTGCGAACGTAAAGGTTACCGAACTCTAACTTTAAATGAAGGTAGGGCTTTCAATGTGGTATAAAGCTAAAGAGCGATCAGTAGTTGCAGGTCTGGAGTATTTCGTTATTGAAGTCCAGTTATGCATTTGAGACGCTATGAATAGCGAAATTTAATTATTTTTTACGAAATATAATCAAAAATTTATTAGTTACTTAATTAAAAAAAATATATATAACACTCTCGATAAAAGAATGCGGTGTATATAGTAGTAGTAGTAGTTTGTAGGACTATCAAATATCAGTCAAGTCAAGTCAAGTAATATAAAGAATAAAGAATAGTAGTAGTAGAATATAAAGAAACACTTCGAGTAAAAAATACTTCAAAGTTTCTACTTAAATAAAAAAATAAAATCGAACACAAAAAATGGGGAAAGGCAAATGATAGAGCTTTTTATATAATCAGGCGTATATAAAATAATATATAATATAGATAAGGGCGATTGATTGATGATGGGTGATGGGCAAAAAAAAAAAAATTTTACGTAACACACATATAGATAAGATGAAACAAATAAATAAATAATTTCAAATAGTGTATTTTATTTATATATGGAATAAAGTAAAACGTGATATGATACTTAATCTAGATATCTGTGATTAAGTATTTTTTTTCTCATTCAAGGGTCATTTAAACCCGAGTAACGTAAGATAATGCACATAAACTATCAATTCCATTTATACGGAGGACCATCAAACCTTTATAAAGTAAATATTCTGTAAATCAAGAATACATTATATAAAAGATCTCCGATAACAGGATAATTTATCACATGAGATGAAAAAAGTAATGGACTAGAAAGATTAGAAGAGGTCAGCAGGATGGACAAATGCTTATCACCGAAAATAAACCAACAGAATTTCCGAAGTTGAAGTTTGTTTATCGACTAATAAGTGACAAAGATAACTAAATTGGGCTTATCTTTGGTTACTTTATTTGTTTTTTTTTTCGTAATGCATTTTACTAAGCTTACCAATTAATTCTTATTGAAATATCCGATTATTGCAAAAAGTTATACTATGACTATACCATAAATATACTAAAATTATACTATAAATCAATTAAATATCAAATTATATGTTTATATGTATTTCTTATCGATATTATTATTATATTATTATATTATTATCGATATTATTATACTATTATATTATTATATTATTATCGATATTATTATATTATTATTATTATTATTATTATTATTATTATTATATTAATATTTTGTATTTCGACAATGTATCAATGTACAATAAATGAAATATATATATGTCTACGATATATTATAGATTTTTTTTTTTTTTATATTATGATAATGATGTGATAGATGAAAATACAATAGCACTTAAAAATAAAAATTAAAGTTGATAGACTATATCTTGATCGTTACGATTTAGGCAAGGTGGCGGGGTACGGTTCAAACGTGCTCTGTTCATGTTAAATTATCAATCAAATCAATCAGCATGAATAGGGAAAGCTAATTTAATTGGATACTTTGATATAAAAAAGGTGGCTACGTATATAATATATATATTTAAATACATATATATATATATATATATATATTTATATTTAAATACAAATATCGATATATATATATAATTTTAAATACATATAAATCAATAATATTAGTATGAAATATCACTACGTACGTATTGCTGTACGTATTGCTGTACGTGTATTGCTGTATTGAAGATTGAGAAAATACAGGAAAATTGATATCAAATAAATCATCAAGCTATATTCATGTGATTCATTGATTCATAAAATGTAAAGCGATCACGCGGCAAATTTAGCAATCCAACAAATCTAGATTCGTAATGTTTTAATAAAACACGAAAGAAAAAAGAATTAAAAGAGAGTGATATAATGTAGAGGAACGTGGAAAAACCATAACGATCTAATTAGGAATGAACCTGATGAGGCGAAGTCTTAACTTCCATTGGCAATCGCATTATGCAAGATAACGTACAATACATATGATTGTAATAAACCTTTTTAGGGCCAATAAAAATACTTGAGTCTGGTATTGACAGCACTTTAGCTATCTACTATCGTTGAACCAAACGTTAATCTACTCGTTCTGTGTCGCCAACATAGATAAGGATTCCTGTAAAAAAAAAAAAAAAAAAGTTCTTATTTTCTAACATTTGATCTTCAAACAAAGTTTAAACACAAGATTTCCTTTGAAGGCTTATCAAAATCAAATATATATATATATATCAATATATATGTGTATATCAGATATATATATATATGTTAATCAGATATATATGTGTTAATCAGATATATATACATTATATATATATATTTATTTATTTTATTTGGATTTCTTGGATTTCTTGGCCAGTTGTTTTTATGCTCACCCCCACATAATTACATTCCGTGATGTGGGACGTGGATGTGGGTCAGTACCGTTCTCAAATTATTGTTTATAAATAAAAAAATTAATATGTCAAATAAATTCAACATACTTTATCTTGCATGATCATTTCTCAATACATTTATTTTCTCGGGTCGATCAAATTTTATTGTTTCTTGTGACGCATTTGATCTTCCTTTAAAAATCTCGTTTTTCGTTTTTGGTATTTTTCAATTTATAAAAGTTTAAATACAATTTGAATACAATTTGAATGCTGTTTTGCTTATCAATTCTTTTATAAATTCTTTTATAAATTCTTTTAATAAATTTTTTTAATAAATTTTTTTTAATAAATCCTTTTATATTTTCTTGTATTTCTTAAATTCATTTTGACATTCATAGAATTATATATTTCATAAATTCATAGATCCACAATATAGATTCACTTGGATGATTTTCATTAAAAAAAAATTATAACATTTTAATGATATATTATAATACGTTATAATACATTAACGATACATGTGATATAAGATTATCAAATGATGCGAATGATATAATCGATAATCTTGATATTTCACACAATTGTTCCTTAATTATCGTATGATATTTGTAACTTCCTTTTACAATTTTTAATAAATATATAATCTGATAAAATAATCACAAATGTTGAACAATAAACAACGTCTACTACTCATGTGATTATTGTACGTGATTATTATGTACCCTTTGTCTAATTCGTGTCAATCTTGTGTCAATCGTGTACCTTAAGATTGAATAGGGCGAAAGTGCCTTTGTTGTATTTTACAAATGATAAAATAAACAAAAATTCCGTTCGTATTTTCTCAGGAATAAAACTTTGCCTCGAAAAAGTACAAATAAAATTAATTTGGAAAATCGATAGAAGATCACCTTTATTTAGTGTTACGATCAGATAATAAAAATCATCATTTATAAGATTATCCTATTTTAGAAGTTAATGATATCATTGTGCTTGAGAAATAATATTACGTATATTTATTAATAATAATAATAATTTAAGTGTCGTTTCTCTTCACATGTATTACTGTATAAAACGTAACAACTATTAACTGTAACTATTAAGTATATAATATATATTAATATTAATATATATTACTTATTATTATTAACCAATCAATTGATGCCATATGTTCGTTCTTATTCACATTCACACAGTCTGCATTATATACTATTACATTATTTATTTATATATTTATATATATTCATCGTGCATAATCAATCTACCAAAGATAGTTACCTCCAAATTTAACTAATGCAAGATAACGATAACTCGTAAATGCTTTTTTTAAATGCACCTATAAAATTTAATTCCTAAAAAAAATATATATATATATATCATAACGTGTTAGGTCTCTGACTGGTTCCCGACTCTGTCTTTCCATTACTTACACTATATACAATATGTGTTATCTTCTTTCTATCCAAAAAAAGCTTCATTTTCTTTATCAATTGTTACGCCTTTTTATCAATTCTTATTTTGGTCAATAAATGTGTGGAGAATGTCTATATTATATAATCTTATATAATCTTTTACATATTAATTTACTCTAATCTTGTGTTACTAAAAACAAACTGTATTTTCATGTTAAACAAATATTTAATCCGCCTTTTAAACTTAGTTTTTTTTGCTTTTCCTTTATAATTATTCATACGTAATTGCAGGTTCTGTTTAAATGATTAATTTGTACTATCTACACCTTACTACCATTTGTACCTTTCGTGTCCGTGTGCGTTCTACTTTCGGAAATGAATGTCTTGTTTTATAATTTGATTGATTTTATAGATTAAGCATGATAACCGTGTTTTTTCTATCTGGGGAAGCTTTGTCGGTGGAGGTGGCGCTTTCTTATTGTTGTATTCTTCCCTTGCTTTTTTGGCTTTTTTGCTTTTTTTACTTACTTTGCTCATTAATGCATTTATGTTCTTATGTACTTATATATGTACGTACATTTATGCATTTATCTTTATGCGTATTGTTGATGTTTATTATATTACAATATTATATTAATTATATTATTATATTCTATTTATTATTATATTATTATATCCTATTTTTATTGTTATTTTATTAATTATATATTATATTACGTATTATATTTTATTTCTTACGTACATACATACGTACAATCTTTTCTTTATTTTTTCTTGAAAAGTTATTAGCCGATTCCGTATTCGGCTTGGTCCGTCATATTAACTGGTCTCGGCTTTAATTTTTACCTAACTGGTTTTTATTGAAACTATCTGTTTATTAAAAATTATACTGTACACACTTTATCAAATTTATCTTATCTTTGATCACATCATTTTCGATAATCATACTCAAAGAAATTGTTTAAAATTTGGATTTTAAAATTAAATTTTTATTACGTATTAAATGATAAATAATAATGGTGTGATGTGTGACGTACGTACTTACATACGTACGTGCTTTACTTTTCCTACGTACGTATTTACCTACCCTATTTATCTACGCATTTACCTACATACAGTATTTACAGTATTTGTATGTAGGGTACATACCAAAAATTTTCTTCATAAGTGGCTAATTCTTACCTAAATAACCTTCTTCAAAGCCTGTTTACTAGTTCGGGTCCTGCTTCCTCTTAAAACAAACTCTGCTCATCAGATTTTAAAACTGGTTACAATTTTTGAAAATCGTTTTTTTTATGCATAAACTCCTACTTCATATTATATACGTACGTACTTTATTTTAAATAAATTAACTAAGCTATCGGTATGACTTGACTTATTATTTATGCATTAACGTTGGACTGGTGCATATTAGGACTACGTAGAAATACACGTAATGAATATCTTTAATATATATTGATTATAAAATATATACGTACGTACAATTCTTTCCATAACGAACTGTGATTCTGGATGTTCATTATAGAAAAATTACTATTTTCTTAAGAACTCATGGTTCCTTTTATATAGATAGATCTATTATGAAATTCCAAATTTTATATTCGTTATAGAAAGATTCGTTGTATCCAGAGTCAATTGCACTTATTCAAAATAAAATAATTTTTAATCAAAAAAAAAATATTGTTGTATAATATAGGTAATTAATTACTTCTGATACAGTATATACGTTACTAATATAACAAATTATAAAAGTTTATACTGTATAACCTTGTCATAACGAAGGCATTAAAGTCCAAAGGATTTTTGTTTTATGTTACACCTGATCTAGCCAATAAGCATTGGTCATTGATCGTTTTGATTTTTTACGTTACATTTGACCTAGCCAATCAAAATTTAAAATTTTGTTAACACACAGACTATTGCTCTGCCTGTAATGTCTTATATCGAACTTATTTTAATTATAAAAAATAACATTAATTTATTATACATATATATTTAGGTTGCATTTTTTTTTTTTTGATATTAAAATGAGATTTTGCTAATATCTTTATTAGTACCGTATTTCATGGTCTAAAGTACCTCCCCAGTATGAATATTACCACGATGCATATTAGCTGCATAATGTACCATTCTCAAATTTTTTTTGACAATTGTGTTATAAGAACAATTATATTAATGTTACATCAACAATTATTTTGCATAATACTAGTCATTTAAACCATTATTATTGAATCACTAAAAAAAAATTTTCCTAATCATTATTAACTGTTGTAATATTTGTTTTCTATACTTTTTATCTTGTCCATTTTGCATACAATATTGATATAGCAATTGTAATAAACTTAATAAAGATGAAATAAAATTTTATTAATCATACAAGATTATTATATAAAGAATTATTTTTTTAAAAAAAATAATATTCTTATAAAATGGTTATTTTAAGTAATAAAAGCATTACAAAAACTTGTATAATTAAAAAACTAAAAAACAAATAGAATGTGAAAAAAAAATTAAATATTATCACAAATTATAAAAAAAATCAAACAACTATTAAAAAAACATGTAGAAAATTTAATATTCAATCTAAACAATTATATAAATAAATAAACAAAAAAAATAAGTTAGTTAAAGTATCACTAAATATTTTTAAACTATATAACAGAAAATTGCTTTATTATTTAGAAATTGAAAAAAAATTATTTGATTAGATTACAGAACAATAGAATTTACAACATGTTATTACTAGATAACACTTTTATAAAAGTGTTATTCAGTTGTACTATAATGTTATCTAATTATGAGTATAATGTTATTTAGTTACTCTTTTTACTGTTTTATGATTATTTTATTGTTTTATAAATATTTGCTTGTTTTTATTGCTCTATTCTCTTTTTATTACTTTCTAGTTATCTGCTTGGTTTTATTGTTTTGTGATCTTTTTGTAGTCAAAATACCAGCCCAACATTAATTGCTAAAAATCATGTTGTAATCAGTAACATAATTAATTTGCTAATCAGATTTTGGTTAACATTATAACATAATTTTTGGCTGATCTTTAGAGCAAAATATCTTGGCTTTCTGTGATTGGTTTCATGTAGTTTTGTAGTTATTTAAAAGAGAATGATAAGAGCTTTTTAATGATACCAAGATTACATAAATTAAATACCTGTATGTTGAGATATTGCATTTCAAATATTTAAAAATAATATAAAATAGTGTTGGCCAAAATTAGCAAAATTTACTGTGCCTTACTATACTGGTCATTGTTTTAGTTCTTTGTCAGTTTCAAGCACTTTTCTGTCACTTTCAAATAATTTTTAAATAACTTTCAAAAGTTTGATATAATAGGCATTATTATAGCCAGCTCATTTAATTGTCAGATAAGACATAAAGTGCCAAATTTGTTTGGTAAAGATATATTACAATCTATTCACTTACTTTTTAATTGTCAGTCAGATATAAAGTGCCAATGTTATGCTAATTTTGCAATCATGTTTATGACTATTTTGATTATCAAGAATAAGGTATAAAGTGTCAAATTAGTTTAGACTATATTGTTTTTATATCTTTTTTCATATATTCTTCTAAACCTTTTTGCTTTTTCAATTTTTTTTTTCCCTATTAGTAGTAGACCACTCAAATATAACTTTTTTCTTCTTTTTTTTATATAATTCTGCTTGAATAGCCTACTATTTTTCACTTGTGTTTGCTTCTAAACCTTCTTTCTGCATATTTATTACCTTGAGATATACCTATATCTGATTACTTTGAAATATTATTATATTAATAAATCATTCAAGTATAATTTAGTATATTTATTGCATATTCTTGTTAATAATTAGTTTGAAGGTTAGCTTTACATATTTTTTTATTTTTAAGTTATATATATTATATTTTTTATTTTGAACTTTACTAGTTTCTTTATTATTTTATACTAGTTTCTTGTATATACTATTATGCTTATGCAAAAAAAGCTTGAGCCTAGCTCCAGTATAATAAATAAAACAACTTGGCTCTTCTTTAATTTAGTAGATCTTGATTTTGAGCCTGACTATAGTTATCATATATATATTTAATATTTATTGGCATTTAATAATAGAGAGGGTGTAGCCTTTTTAGAAGTCTATCATTCTGAAAAAATTTACTTTAAATATATAATCTGAATATTAGAAAAGAGATTTACACTAATTGATTACTTGTTTGAAATTTATAGAATCTCTAATGCTCACAAATGTATTGATAAAAATCTGCCTTTCTGCCTGATTCTGGATATTGATGTGAAGCAAAAGCTTGATACAATGAATTTTGAATTTCTTTTCTTAAATAAAAATAAAATTTTTCATAAAGATTTATTATTTAGAATCTTAATCACCTATGTTAATATTATATACTCTGATTTAAAACATCTTGTACCTTTAAATGCTTTTACTTTAACCAGTTTATCTAATGCTAATAAATGTAGTTGGCATATTGTATATAAATATGTACAGTTTGTTAATTATAGAGACCTTAGAAAATTTGTGAAAAAAGTTGCTAATAGGGTTGAAAAACTATACTTGGATTTTATTGATATTAGGTTTTATAAATTATATTATAACCTTTATCTTCTTGGATCAGCAAAGGAAGATAGAGTTAAAAGATCTATGATTTCTTCAGTTAAACAAGAATATCATAAGCTAAAAAATTATTTAGTTCAGCCTAAATCCAATTATTCTGAAATCTGGCCCTAAACCTTTTCTTCTGAAAAATCAAAAAAGAATGAATTCTAACCTATTGAAGATGAAACCACTTTAAGTAAGATAGCTAATTTAGTTATATCAAAATATAAATAACTTGAAATTAGTCATATTAGAAAGAGATTTGTTAATTTCTAAGCAAAATTATATGAAGCATGTCCTATTTGCAGAATCAAATATAAAAAAGATTAATTATATAGCTATTTACAAAATAACAACTATTTTGTACTTAAATACTATTAGCAGAAAAATTATAAATCAAATTATAAGAAATTAGTATTTGGAAAAGTAACTAAAATTTTTACAAAACCTAAAAGAAGAATAGTCAAAAGAATAGATAATGCTATATCAAATCCATATCCTCTTATAAAATTATTAGCAATAGCAATTAATGTAGAAAAATTAAAGAATTCTCTGAAAGTATATTCTGATTTCTTGAGTATTAAGAAAATAACAACACTTATTCATTTTTCTCTAAGAACATGAAAAACTACTATATTAAAAGAGATTATTATAGCATTAAAAAATAAAATACATGATATTTTTTCTTTATCATGCTATATTTAGGTCTCTTATCAAAAGTCTTTTAGCAATGAATTAAAATTAAAACTTAATGAGTTAAAAGCATCTGGCTTCTGAATTTGCAACTACCAAAATATGCAAGAAAACTTATCTTTAAATGTATGGGATATTATCATAATACAGATTGAGAGCCTTTTTTGTATTAAATTCACAGCCCATCCAGTTGTAACTATTCTTAATAAAGCTAATGCCATTATGTACCAAATGTCTAGCAGTACAAATGCATAAAAATCTGAAAATGCAATGCATGTTTTGGCTATAGATGCCTTCACAAATATCTTAGCACTAATCTTTCTTCAGATTTATTATAGTAAAAATATTTGCATAATCAATAATAAATATTAGCCTCATATAGGTGAGATGATTGAATTTATTTATAATCCAAATAGTGGAACAGAAGTCATATGAATAAGATATGACCTTTTAAGGCAGAGTAAGCATGTGGCATTTGTATCTACCAGAGTAGTAATGGCTAGAGTATTAGTAGAAAAAGCATTTAAGTTGTTTAAGTTTGATAATTCATCTGTTAGAGCTTATACATATTATAGAGATATAGATGAAAAACATGACAAAAAGACTTTTCTAATATTAATGTTACTTGAAGTGAGCTTGACTATATAGCTTATACAAATACAATAAAGGCAAAAATATTATTCAAGATTACAGACCACTTCAATATAGTTATAGCTATTACAAATATCACTATTCTAGTTCATGTTAAGGCTCTTGCACAAATGTTTTATTGAATTCATAACTGTTCTTGTTATATTGTTTTTCTATTCTATTAAAAAAATTCTAATGGGCTTTTTTACCTATCAGATCATAAAAATATTTGAACAAAACTTGCTAGTTCTTAGTCTAATAACTTACTTATAGCAATAAAAAGTTATTGTGAATAGGATAACAACATTATTTTTTATAAAATCAATAAATCTTTTGCTATAATAATATTTATTAAAGTTGAGCATCAGAAATGCCTTTCTGTGAGATACTTTATTAAGAAGCTTTGTAGTTTTATAACCAGTACTAGTACTTCTCTTTAGCTAATAAAAATAGATGAAAGCTAAGGTGTTATAAAAAACTATAAAAAAAGTCTGCAATAAGGTTCGAGTTAAAGCATTAGTTATCATGAAAACAGATTTTGATGCAATTGCTACTTCCTGAAATCTTAATCTTAAAGAAGCTAAAAATCTTAAGTTTGACTAAGAATGCTCTATTCCAGATACTATGACACTTAAATGTTTCTATATATGAAATATTTATGATAAAGATATGGACAATAAAATTTAAGATAATCTTTGTAATAAAAAGTTTGTAAAACATTTCAGTCTGTCTGAACTTCAAAAACATTTCTTGTAGTTATCTTACTTTTGAAAGCAAGGCTATAATGAAAAAAATGCAATAAAAGGATTAAAGGCCAAAGATATTGTACAATAAGAAGATACCCATTATAAAGCTGAATATAATTCTAAGAAATCAATAGTAGAGGACTTGCACAAAGCATATTCAGCTAATTATTGAAAAGTTATAAAAAGACTCTTTTAAATATTAGGCTTTACTAGCATAGATGATAACCATATTCTTTCTAGTAATATAGTATCAGAAACATTCACACAATCTTGCAAGAAGTTTATAGAAGTTCTAAATTAATTCTTATTATTCTTCAGATCTTAATTTAGCTATAAGAACAATTAATGCAATTGCTAAAAATTAATGTAACTATACTGTAAAGATAAATAGAAAAAAATAAGGCCTAAAGAAAAACAAATTTGGAAACATTTATATCAAATTAATCAGCAATCATATAATAGTCTTAGTTTTGAAGATAAAGGTGTTCTAGAACTTCTACTATATAGGTTAAAAACAGATAATGATATTCAGAAACTCTTTGATTCTATAGAGCAAAACAAATAATACTTTAGTCCAGATTATTATTCAGCTAAGTCTTAACCATATTAGATTCTGTTTTAGTTTTTTTACTTCCATACCAAGCATAATCATAAATTTTGTTATAATTGCTACAGATTCCAGTATTGGAATAGGTTTTCTTTTTACAAACAGGACATATTGTACTAAGAAGAGCATTATAATGTTTAGCATATCCTAATTCACTTATGCATTCTTTCTTACAGATTGAACTATCTTTCTTAATATATTGGCAGATAAAATGACCTATATAAGGTAATTTTAATATTAATAATCTTAAAACTTTGCTTTTACTTTTATTATAAATATTTAAAATTCTTTTGTTTTAGCATCTTCAGCCAATCTTACTTATTCTTTTTGTGACTTTTTAGCCAATTTTTCTTATAAATAGGTTTGGCATATATTGTAAAAAAGATCAGTCTATTATAGCAGAATGCATACATTTTTTTTTTTTTTTTTTTTTTTTTTTTTAAACTTAAGCAGTCACGCTAGTACTTTATTAAGGTTCTTGAAATTACTTTTGCAATTACATAGATTTTCCTAACAACT
>CAJVQA010001303.1:0-26350 GCA_910591915.1 Cetraspora pellucida | reverse complement strand
CCTAAAAGTATAGTTTAAAATAACAGTCATTAGATTTAATATTATTAATAAGCTTTTTAATTTATTTTAAAAAATATAACATATCAGAAGTGATGATATGACCTATATATATGTATATACTATATATGTATGTATATACTATATATGTATGTATATAACTTATTGTATCAATGATGATAATTTAATAAACATATAGTTAATTACTGTTATTTATATACTTTATAATTTTAATTTTCTAAAGAACATCTATATAACACATACGAAAAAGAAATACAAACTAAAATTTTCCTCATATACTGTTGTCCTTAATCATTATTTTAAGCATTTTTTTGCCTCAACAATAAAATTCTATTAACTTTCATAGACGAAATAAGTTACGTGGGCTTCCTAAGAAAAGTATTGCAAAACGTATAAAAAATTTTCCATCTGAAAAATCACAAATTTGATTTGCCCGGGCTTTTTAATAGAAGTATTGTAAAAACAATAATGTAGCATCCAGGTGACTCGGATGATTATTTCATAATTTGGGACAGTCTCGCCAGTTCTTAAAGCCGGGTACATCACGATGTCTATGACCAATCAAAATCTTATAGTAGGAAGATCGTCTGATTTGCTAATGCAAATAAATTGCCCGGGTAACTTATTTATACATTTTAAAATATATTTTGAAAACATAACGTTTCACTAATAAAAAATCGCGACAAAAGCCATTTCTTGCTTTAAACGAACGTTTATATTCACTGGGCAAAATAATATCAAAATAATCTTAACTCAGACGAACTTTGCTTAGAAGCCAAATATACCTGAACAATCTTTGATCATACTGAAATAAAGATAAGCGGGAACGTTTTGCTCAAGACTGTCTTATTATATTAGATTTTTAAAAAAACTTTTACTACTGACTATTTATTTGAATAAGAATAGGTTTACTGTAAAAGAAGCTCCAGGTTTAATACTTGAATATGTTTAGTTCTTGCGTTTTGTTTGGGTCCGTTAGCCGAAATAAATTTTAGTTTGTAGATCGTAGATTGTAATAATGAGTTTGGGTTTATTAATAACGAATACCGCGTTTACTCCACTTTACATGCATCTATCTATTCTCTGTATATTGAATAAATTGATTCCTGTACATTTGTTTAATTTGTAACATGTATGAAGTTTTTCATTTTCTAGTATTATTAAGGCGATAAATTTTTTAAAATCATATAAAAATTAGCCTTCACCAGGCATGCAAAATATAAAAACAATATTTTACAATGCCAAGTCATTCCGCTAGTACATATTATGGTTATAATTAGAGCGAGGGGTACGTAGTATAATATGAATGCTGCTAGCATGGCCGAAATGTTCCGATATTCCGCAATATTCCGAAATCAAGAGAAAGTTATTTTGGGAATCTGTGATTTGCCCATCACTAGCTTTAATGAAACTTTCTATACAGCTTTTTAATTTCACTATGATTAGTTTTCGTTTTTAAAAAAGTACTCTAACCTGTATAAATAATGTAGCAGACGAAATTCTGCCTATGAGATTCAGTCTTGTGATTAGGATGAAAAAAAAGGCCGGAAATGTGAAGCCTATTGTTCGGTTCGGAAGATTGCGACTCTGTCGTTCCACAATTCAAAATGTCGCGTAACGTACGATAGGTAACCTTTCGAAAGAGGGCGTTAGATTTGGCTGGCGGGTGATTAAGGCTTTCGGTTACTTTGGGTCAACGAAGACAAGTGAGGTAAGTCACGTGCTCAAGAACTTGAACGAACAACGATGGTTATTGGGGTTTACAAGGTTTATACCGGGTATAGAGTTAGGGTTTTATCAACGTATTGGGACTTGTTTATTTAATAAAGCAAACGAAGCATACTGCTCCTAAGGGCCATTTCGGCCTTTATTTATAATACTAAACTCGTCGCTTACAAATGCGAATTTGCACTTATTATTACTTTAGGGCAACTAAATGTTATTTACACTGATCTATGTAATATCTTTAAGGATGCGTAATTTATCCTTACATCCTCCCTTCTGGATCCAAAATACCTTTTCAGATCACAAATGTAACTTATTGCATTTCGTGTATTTTTCACGTGATCGGTCACGATATCCAGTATCACACTATAAAAACAGTGTTACACGATTGTGCTTACAGCTATTATCATAATTCCTGGGATACCTGTAAAAATTGGCGAACGATTTTTTGGCCGATTCGGTTAAGTTTATGATTTCGGGAATAAAATTGCACGTACAGTACATTAAATAGGCACTGACACATGATTATTACAGAAGCTTTGCCGGAATTACTAGACATCCATCATGGAACTATAATTTTATATTTATTTATGTTCCAGATTTACGAAAGTTTGGCCAACGTTATTCACATAACAAAAATTACATGTAATATATGGAAGATATATGTTACATACATATAATACTTGTTCTACGGATAATTTTATCTTTATAAATATCGACACATTCAATGGTATTAAATTTTCGGTTGATACTTGCACATGCTTAGTGTGTTTAGTTTGTGCAAAAACTTATGAAAAAGGCTGTTTTTGTCAACCAATAAAAGTTAGAAATGGTCAAGAATTTGTTGACTGGTTTAGAGATGTGACTTAAGATTCTGTTTAAAGAATCATGATTTTATTAACATTGGTCGAAAATGCGTTGCAGAAGTTTTTCAATACCGTAGTGCACTGACTAAAAGACCTTCCTTATAAAATACGACCGGGGTAAAATCGGCTTAAACAAATTTCGAAAATTATGTGATATTGTCAATTCATCATGATTAGATTATGATAATAATATTTATTAAATAATAACTTAATTTTTTGGTAATTTATTTTTTACTTCAATTCTTTAAAGTGAGAAGCAATCGTTAAAAGCATAAAATCCAATAAAACACTATTTTAAAAATATATGCTGATTACCGTAGCCAAATTTTCATTAACAATAAACGAAAAAAGAATGAAAATCGAATAAAATTATAAAAATTAATCAGGAAATGCAATTAAACCAGAAAATCTTGTAGGTTTTATTTTTAAGCTCTTCCGGAAGATATAATTCTGATTATTGATTTGAATTCAAAACGCGACAATGAAAAATTATTGAAGAAAACAAATAGTAATAAATGGCTCGATAGTATTAATAAAAACTTTGTGTCATTGCATAATTGAAAGAATATAATCGTTTTAAAAGGCAATAAAATATTCCTAACATTTAAAAACTGTAATAATAATACTTTCTAGCTATAATAAATATTACGTTTATAGAGTTTTTCGAAATAAATAAAATGATTAATTTATTACTTATATCGTTATTATTTTGTTAGTCTAAATTTGATTGTATATTTTTTTGTTAAAAAGTTACATGAATTTTTGGTGCTCGATATATTTGTCACGTGGTGGTTGAAACTTTTTTGGGTGGCGATTTTACCCCGGTTTAAAATACCAGGGTATAATATATGGTGTAAAATTATGTAATTCTGGTAAAATCCAAAATTTGACCCAGTAACAGTCAAACTACTCCCGGGTATTTTATAATTTTTTTTCGGGTATTTTTATATTAGACTCCGGGTCTTTTAGTCAGTGCGCTACAGTACAATCATATCTTCGAAAATGCTTGAGAACTTGACTTATAAAATAAATGATAAGCTTTCTGATTTTTGTTCAATTATTTGCCGGCGAAGGTGCTTTGAAATCGACCGAAATATCATTCGGCCAATTTTAACAGGTGTCCCAGGAATTATGATAATAGCCGTAAGCATCAATTGTGAAACACTGTTTTTATAAGCTTCAAATTTCCGAAATTAACTGGCTTTTTTTCGCCTTTGACACTTTTAAACAATTTTGAGATTTTTGATTCAAATTAAAGTGCCGGTTTCTATCTATATTTATTTCATTTTTTTACCTTACGTTGTTATAATAATTTATCCAGTTATTTGAATTTTTAATTTTTTAACGTTCGTGTTATATAGATTGATGACTCAAATAAATTAGATTGGTCAATCAGTGTATTATAAGGGATAAAGTTTAGGTTTCACAGACAAATAGCCATTTTATCAAATGGATAACCCTAGTGTAACTTCACGTGCATCAATTTTTTTTTTAGCCAATAAATTTGTTACGCATCCAAAATCCGAATTTCGGCAAAAAAAAATAGATGTACGTGATGTTACAAGAAACCGATGACACAAACCATTTCCCTCTCTCCAAATTTTAAATTTTATAATCAATTTGATTGGTTGATTTTATACGCATAATCTGGTCAAAAATAATGAGTTCCTTTATGTATATAAATATATATTAGGCTCCAGTTTTCAATTTATTAGTAACCTTTAAATTGATATAACTTCTTTAAAATTAAGATAAAGTAAAAATCTTTTCTAGCCAAATTGTAGCTTAGACTTAAAGCTACAAATTAGGGGTCTGCAAATGCCCATGCCTGGCACATTGGCACCAGGCCGGGCATTAGTGCCTTATGCCATGCCTGTGCCCATAGGCACAAAAATGCCAGGCACTATTAAAGGCATAGGCACAAAATGCTGGGCACAAGGTGTCAGGCACAAGTGTCAGGCAAAGTGCCAGGCACAATTAAATAATAAATATCCAATTTCTGTGCCTGTGCCCATGCCTATGCCGAGTTTTTTGTGCATGTGCCCATGCCCATGCCTGAGTTTTGTGTCCATGCCCATGCCTAGATTTTTTGTTGGGCACAGGGATGAGCCCGGGTTGCAGACCCCTACTACAAATTAGCAAAAAATTTTGGCTAAATTTTTAATTTTATTTTAATTTTATTTTTAAGTTATATCAATTTTTGTGTTGGTTTATGGTGTCCCGCACTGCATAAACACTTAAACTAGCTCGAATTCTAGAGGTTTTAACAATTTATCAATGAACTTTAAAATCTTCCTGATCTTTCATTGCGATATTACGATGGCAATATGCCAAATGTTGCGGCAAGTGTTGTAATCATGTTGACCTATAAATGAAAATCAAGGTCAAAAATTTTTACATATTCTATATGATACACGCCGTTAGCATTCCACTATCGAAATGACATAAATGGATAATTCACAAAGACAATCCCGAAAATCCCCGTAAAAGCAGAAAAGGAGAGATCTACGATCACAAATACAAGAGTTAACCGTACTGTTTGAGTACAGTATAATAATAATTTGTGCTCCGTCTTCAAATCATGTCTTCTTATTAAACACAATCAAACTTTTCCGATTTGTACATACAGACAGCTATGCATAAATGAATTAGTTTAGTACAGCCTAACCTCGATATAGTAACTCTTAATATAGTCGCAAATTATATAACAGTTACATTTTTTGGTTTACCAATGATTGTGAACATAAGAAATTAACCTCTATATAGGCACTAACACCTTAGTCACATTGAATTTTGGTTACCAACCCGTGATTATATCGAGGTTAGACTTCATTATATAAT
The DNA here is from genome assembly GCA_910591915.1 of Cetraspora pellucida. Lineage (NCBI taxonomy): Eukaryota > Fungi > Glomeromycota > Glomeromycetes > Diversisporales > Gigasporaceae > Cetraspora > Cetraspora pellucida. The sequence continues at coordinate 20,900 of CAJVQA010001303.1, read as the reverse complement.
CGCGGGCGATCTCTTTAAGGATCGATCATTTTAGCATTTATGCTACGTTACTAAATTGCTTTGCTTACTAATATTTTACCATAAATCGGATCCTCGATCCGGTTATCTAATCTTGAATGCGTATATATTTACCTGACATTGGACAGATTTAGACAAATAATAACAAATAATTACAATAGTAAACACCATAATAATGTTGTAGAACCATACTTTAAATTACCTAAAATTACTAACTAATGCATGCGATGGATCTAGTTTTAGAAGCTGATTTTATTCCGGTGCAACTTCAGGTGTTTGAGGTTGCAAATTTAAGTAAGGTGTCAACTTAAAGCACAAAAATCGTGTCAATAAATAATTCGATGGCATTTATATACTGTACGTACAACTGTGAAATTACCATAGGCATTTCCATTTTGGTAGAATAAACGACATTTTGGTTTCCAAGTAAAAATGCTCTTTACTCCAAAACCATTTCTCTCAATTTTAATACAAAGTCCCAATTTATAAAACCCTAACTTTATAGCACAAGTAAACAATTATATCTGATATATATGGTGTTGAAACCATAGGTTCATTTGATATTAATTGTTTTTAGCTACCTCCGACCACATGGCTTCGCCAACAGCATGGAACATTGATAATATACACTCCTTTTTAACTGTGAATTCAAGCGGACTTAGAGTAAATTATACAGGTATGTCTGACCTTTTCCCGAAGTTCACTTCTCTAATAACGCTTTTATCGGTATAAATTCTTTAGCAGCCATTCTACAATAGTGATAGTTTATTTGGCATTATAGCTCCATTAGATGAAAGTATTCTATTTGTAATTTTTTATAATACGAACCTAATTTTAGTAAAAATGCCTTGCCTGTAACGTAGTTATCAATGAAAATACATATATATCATATAAATTTCATATATTAAGCCACGCAAAGTTAATTGTTCGATTTGCATAACATTGGATCTGAAAAATTGGGTCGGTCGGTCGGATTCTTTTTTTTTGCTGCTAGCCATGTTGGGTGATTCTGGGAGATCGGGTGAAACCGGTTAAATGATTGAAAAAAAATAAATGGCAGAATTTGAATAATTGAAAAAATTGATCGATCGATCAGGTATGCAAAACTAAAAATCAACTTTGCGTGGCCTTAGATATAAAGAAAGTGCTTCATGCATTTGGTGCCTTTGTAATCGATAAGATTTATTATACCTCACTTTGAAATTTTTTTAGAATAATGGTAAAGGTAGTTTATAGTAAATTTGACAAGAAATATTTTTTATTCGTACCCCCGAAGGTGGTTTCATAGTTAAGGCTTTGAGATATAGAAAAGGTGCATCAAATACATGGGCATCATTTCAAATGTCCTGTTCGAAGTCAGTCCTTGAACTGACTTGCAAGACTTTTTATGTCGACAATTTTATATGACAAAATGAGTCTAGTTCCAATAAAGGTGAACACAACTCGATCCGAGTTGACTCAAATTAAGCCTTGGGCAAGTATGCTCTGAGTGAGCTGAGTCGACATACTCCCCAAGAATTTTTAATAAGATTAAACATAAGTCGATTCGATTCACTCGAAAGCATGAACTAAGTAGAATAGATTCAAATCGAGTCATAGAATGAAAACCTGTAATTGTCCTCAATGCATTATTATGATCAGTTATAGGTTTTTACCCTGCAACACTGATCTAGAAATATCAATGTGAAATTTAGTATTATATATACATTAAAATCACGTAACTTATAAACTCACTAGAATTTTTACAAACGAATAAGGACCTGGAGAAAATGACTGTGATGTTGCCGCTATACGAACGAATAAGCCAATTCCTCGGCAATGTGAATTGTTTTATTTCGAAATTGACATTATTGATCAAGGAAAATATGCGTAATATATCTAAATATATTTATAATATATCGCAAACCCATTTTGCATAATTTTGTTTATTTTGTTTTATTATTTCAATAGAGTAATCGGAATTGGGTTTTGCACAAAAGAGTTGGACAAAAATGATAATCAATTACCTGGTAATTATAAACTTTCATCGAACATCAATTAATTAAGTACGTTTATTTATATATACTGTAATAATAATTCTTATAGGATATTATGAAGGATCGTGGGGCTATCATGCTGATGACGGCAAAATTTTTTATGAAAAAAGATACAGATCATATGGTCCATTATTTACAACTGGTGATACAATTGGATGCTGTATAAATTTTAAACACAAAACTGCTTTTTATACTAAGAATGGTATTCATTTAGGTAATTATTATTATTTAATCGACAAAATTCGGTATTCTTTTAATAAAATACTGAATATAATACGGTACTTGATTATTTTAAGGAATTGCATTCCAGAATTTGGATGATGATTATTTATATCCTTGTGTCGCAATGAGATCGTGTGGCTGTTCTCTAGAAATAAATTTTACTCATAAAAATTTTGATCTTTTGCAACACTTTCGAAGTATTACTTTCCAATATTTTGAAGGCATTATGTATTCTTGTGTTGGAAAAAGGTTTAAGGACAGCTCTACTAAAATGAATAAACATTCAAATTTACTGGTAATTTTCCATATACTGTATTGTATAATTTAACAGTTTATAATTCTTTTGATTTCTTAACCATTTTCTTTATTACCACTACTTCGTTATTATTTAACAAATAGCAATGACATCTGATGATATTAAACTGAACCATTTAAAAGAAGAATGGATTAGTGCCTTTTCTTTATATAGTGAAGGTTCAATAAATCAACGTATAAAAAAACTTGAAGCATCGTTAAGATCATTAGACATTGAAAAGAAAGATAATATTCATGAATTAGGATATCAAGGAAAAGTATGCTTCATTACAGGCGAATACGAAATGGCACTAAAATATTTTACAGAATTGATAAATAAAGATCCAAATAATAAGTTTGCACTAAAATATCGAGGAGAAATTTATAAGGTAATGAAAAGAAAAGAAGAGTCACTCACAGATTTAAACAAATTATTAGAAATTAAGGCAGATGATGCATGGGCATTAAAAGCCAAAGAAGATATTTCTAAAGAGTGAGTACGACAATGTTATTTACATTTATAAGATACATTAAAAAATTAATTGCAAAACAAAATATCAGTTTCTAATAAAATATGTTCTATTAATTTAGTTAGTATGTATAAAGTTTCTTTAAAATCTCATTCATTAAGGATTTCTGTTAATAAAAACCTATTAATCAATTGCATATTAGTGAGTGAGTATAAATTTCATTTATAATTATTCGTTAAAATCTTTCGTTATGTATGAATTTCTGTTAACCGGCTATTTTTAACAATCACATTTGTCATGTATCAGTGAGTGGGTATAAATTTCAGAATATATATAAAATTTCTTTTGTCAATTAATTGTATTTTTTTTTTTTTTTATCTAATCATATATATTTTCATATAGCATGTGAGTATGAAACATTTTAAAGATTTAGCACAAAATAATTATAATCCTTTTAATCAATCAAACATTATCATTTAGTTCGTAAGTATTAAAACATTCAGTTCTGAATATTTTAAAACAGTGAATAAAATTTGAATTTTTAATAATTTACATGTTATTACATAAACTAGTGAGTAAGTCCATTTTAATAACTTTTAAAAGTTTCGATCAAAGATTAATGCTAAATATTATTTTCAAATTGATCATAACAGTGAGTAAGTTCATTTCTAATAAATTTATGATTTAGTTTTTATTATTATTTATCATTCAAGAATACTACCGATTTTCTAATATATAATAGTCTGTAAGAATAAATTTTATTAATTTTTTGAAATTGCTAAATAATAACTTCCTAACAAAGTTATACAATACATTATAGCCTGTGAGTATAAGTTTTGCTACCATAACTTTTTAAAATCCCTTTTCTTAAGTAGTTGCTACTAGGCGGCAGTCACAATTTACGTTAAACATAGTATTTTTATTGGGATTTCAAAAAAAATACAAACATAATACTACATGGCATTACCTTCAAGGACTAGTTTAACGTAAATTTTGGATACCGCCCTAATAAAAATAAATTTCTAATTAATTATACGTATGCCAGTGAGTGAGTATTTACAATAATTTTTTTAAATCATTATTCTCAAAGAACTCAACATTTTATTCGTTCTATTTTATAGTATGTAAGTATAAAGTTATTAATAATAAATCATGCTTTAATAAATAATAATATGTTTCTAATAAATAATATACTAGCGAGTAAGTATAACTTGATAATTATAATCTTCAAATAATCTTTTGCATTTTCTGTTAAATCACAACGATAATATTCTATATATTACGTACTAGTGAGTAAGTAGTTAATATAACAAATTTTAAATAAATATTACATTTATAAATGTTTAGGTCATACAAATTATTTTTTGATTTTTACTATAGTAATTTTGCAAGTTAATTTTGATTTTTTTTTTAAAAAGATAGATACGTATCCGGGCTATTTTGAAATGTTAATAATATGAAACCAAAAATTGTTTTTGTATGGCCTTATTCCTAAATAATCTAATATTTCTAATTATTTACACCTTATTATGTAGCCTGTAAGTATATTATTTGTAACAATTATCATGGTTATAAGGATTTACTCCTAATAATACACTCTTAATTAACCATAATACTAGTTAGTAAGTATAAGATTATTATTATGCTTTAATATATAAGATTTTTGCAATTAATTTATATACAAATACTAGTGAGTAGGTATAATATTTACAATAAATAAGTTATAAAATTACAACTATAAAAATTTATTAAAGTATTACCATATGCTGTACTAGTTAGTAAGTACAATTTTTTTTAAATGACGAGTGTTTTATAAATATTGATGTCAAATAAGGATTTTAATTAATTAATAACAAATTATTATAGCCTGTGAGTATAAAGTTATCTAGTAATGCCTTTTTTAATATTAACGCATCTATTATTAACAAAGAAGAGTCTTTTCAACCTCATGCTGTCATAGTCTGTGAGTATAAAGTTTATCTATATCATGCAATTTTTTTAAATTTGGCATATTATTAATTACTTTTGTAATTAATTACATAACCTAGTGTGTGAGTATAAATTTAACATTTTCGTTATAAATATTTATAATAATTTCTAATAAATTATATACCAGAGAGTGAGTATAAAACTTAATTATAAATCGTATTTATAATGTTATATTGCTAACTAACGTCATCCAAATATCAGTGAGTGAGTATAGAATTCATTGTAATAGTTTTAAACAATAATAGTTTTCTAATAAATTATATTTTAGTTAGTAAGTATTATATTTTAAATTTAATTTCTTATAAAGATATATATCAATACTAATATTTTCTAAAAAAAAATACAAATCGATATATTAGTGCGTAAGTATAAAGCCTATTTAATGATAGTTATGATAGTGTGTTTTATAATTGTTTATTCTTTTCTTATTATATATTAGCGAGTAAGTATTAAGTTACTTATCATAATTTATAAATTCACATTTACCATAAAATAATATCACCATTATAATTTATTATTCACCAGTTCGTGAGTATAAAATCTATTTTTAAAATTTTTTAAATCCATTCAATAAGAATTTTCACTATGTAACAACGGCGCTTTTATAATGATCCAAACTTTAAGGAAATGTCCAGAATGTCGCAAAGAGAATTGCGTATATTGTGATGTATGCAATCCTAAACATTGGGAAAAGAATTTCAGAAAATGGGAAAGTGGTGACTTTAACATTGATGAAATAATTAAAGATACTCAACTCCATGCAAAAAAACAATGTAAAATAATTGAATGGATAGAATTTTCAAATTTTAAAGAGATTGAATACATTGCTGATGGTGGATATGGAAAAGTCTATAAAGCCATTTGGAAAGATGGTCCAATTGAAAACTATGAGCCTTGGGATACTATAAAAGGGAAATGGAGACGAAAAGCTAACACTACAGTGGCAATAAAAATATTGAAGGTAGCAAATGGTATGACAAGTTTGGAGCTTTCTAATGAGGTAATTCATTTAAATGAAGTTATAGTTGGGAGCCGGCTATAGATCATTAACCAGTTGAAATAGTTATTCTTGATTAAAGATGGGACCGAAACCCAAACCTTCCTAAACCCTTTAGGTTTAGGCTTTAGTTTTGAACATGATATTTTTTGGCTGAAACTCAAATTTTAAACTAAAACTCAAATCCAAAATTATGCCGAAATCTTAAGTTAGCATTAAAACTAATATCAGAATCCCAAATTATATCAACGTGTATAAAATTTTTATATACGCTAATTCATGGAGCCAATGGAGCTCAATGGCTACGTAATCCATAGAACTCCATTGCCAACCCTGAAAAGGGGCACTATGATGCAGATGAGTCATAATCATCCTTTTAACTTTGTATATCTCGAGATTCTGTGTTTATAATTGAACTATTTTTGTAAATCATTTTATTTGGGTTAATGGTTCACGAGTTATACGAAATTTGTTAACTGCGCCATAATAACTCTTTTTATCTTATATTTTTAATATTGAAATTTCAATATTATCTTATTAATTTGGGATTTCGGCACTGGTTTGGGATCTAGCATTTTAGGTTTCGGGAAAATAATGTTGGAATTTTGTCACTGATGTGGGAATTTGGCAACTGTTTGGGTTTCATAACTTATAACCAAAACCCTAAACCTTTCGGTCTGAGAAATAGGTTTCGGACCCAACTTATTCTTGATAATAGCATAAATTATATAATTTTTTTTATCGACGAAGTTTTCAATTCCAATAACTTTGGCGAAATTTATAATACTTGGCCCATATTAATTTCAATTTATTAAGATTTTGGCAGTTTAAAGCTTTAACACTTAGTAAATCCATAACACCAAAGGATAAAACGATTTTTTTTTTGTAGATTAAATGCAACTTGAAACATAATTCTTTATTCATAAACAGAGTTTATGGTGTAACAAAAGAGCCGTCAACACAAGAATACGCGGTTGTTACGCAATTTCAAGAATATGGAAACCTAAGGGATTTAGTACGTAAAAATCATGGTCAATTAAGTTGGAGTAAATGTATCAACATTCTCAGAACAATTTGCAATGGATTATCAGCAATTCATGCACAGAATTATTTACATAAAGATTTTCATAGTGGTAATATTTTAATAAATAGAAATTATAAAACAAGTATTGCTGATTTTGGGCAATGTCGTGTTACAGAGGAAAGTCAGAATAAAGAGAATGTGATTGGAGTATTACCCTATGTGGCGCCAGAAGTATTGTTTGGTGGTCCGTTTACCAAAGCGGCAGATGTCTATGGATTTGGAATTATAATGTGGGAACTTCTTTCAGGTGAATTGCCTTTTAGCGATAAGAAGCATGGTACTCAACTGGCTATTGAAATATATTACAGCCAGCTACGTCCAGTAATCCCAGATTACGTTCCTAAGCAATGTAAAGAAATAATGGAGAGTTGTTGGAAACATCATCCAGAAGATCGTCCAACTGCAACTAAACTATCCGAATTATTTTATGATTGGTATAAAATCTTAAAAGGTGAATATCCACGATATAATCCAAATTTATTAAAGTCGGAAATTGAAAAAGAATTTAGTATAGAGAAGGAAGAAGAATGGAAAAACCAATTAGCTAAATTGGCAAATTCTTCAATGCCTCTAAAGAAGACATACCAATCATACACTAGCAAACATCTCGATTTTACCAAGATACTTTCGCAGCACTTGCAATCTAGTAAATATAGTAAGTAATTTTACTTTATAAGCAAATCTAAGTGAAAGCTTCGAATGGTGTGAATATCAAAATTCTTTAATTAATTAATAATTTTTTACAGCATTTGATAGCGCTCAGCAAAATCTTGATTTAGCCGACTTCGAACCCGAAGTACAGTAATATAGAAATAAATCATTCTGATAAACTATATTATTATGAAACTTAATTTGATTCTGACTTCGTAACTAACTAATCAAAAATTAATGATGCATTAATTATTAGTAACAATTATATTAATTAGATAAACATTCATAGCTATATTAAAGAAAGTGATCTTAATCTGACTTCTGAGTATAATCTTTAAAAAAACTATTGTCATTATAAGCTATGTCTAGCGTTAGTATTATATATGATGTTTAATAAACTAATTTTGTTGCAAACCGATTTATTTTAACATATATAATTACTCTATCGTTGCCTAATTTCTGTTATGAAAACCCCTTGTCATCCTGTATGCCTTTCCGCATCCAAAGTACCTTCCCCGATCTATAGTGCAATAAATAAAATTGTATTTCATGCTTTTTTCATGTGACTGATTGTCATGTTATGCCGTCACATTCCAGGGCTCACACTATTCAATATTTAACCTTTTGCACATTTAATGCCAAATTTAATATTGTGATTCGGAATTTCGGCGAGTCTGTCGCTAATCTAATCCAACTCTCGCGTAACCTACGGCGGCTAAGTCGAAGAAGGCGTGTTAGGTTTGGCTGGTGGTTTTATCGTAGGTAAGTACTGGTCTCCTCTTGGTGTCTTTTCTTCAACCTATTCTTGTTCTAATTCCTGTCTTCTCTTCTCTACCTCAACCCGGGATTACTCTACATCAAATCGGGGTTGGAACTACTCTTTTACGTTAACGACCATGTCACGTGACTTATGGCGAGCGATCAACAGAGGTTTAGCAATATATGGGCGAACGATTGTGTTAGTGGGATTAACGACATAAACTAGCGTTTTATAAAACTTGTACTTTATTATGGGTCGGATATTTATTGCTATTAGGGTATGTGGGACGATTTTGTTTTTAAGGGAAGATTGTCTTTTCCCCCAAGGCAGAAATGCCCTTTATTTATAATAAACGTTTTATTTACATTTGTAATTAATTTCTTTCGTAAACGCAATATATTCCTTATACTCTATATATTAACTAAATCTAATAAAATGCCGATATTTCATTTAACGAATACGTGACCGAAGTAGCAGAAGTAACATAAGTAACATTTCCGTTACTTTCGCGTGACCTTGGATTGGGTAGGGATCGTCGCCTCGATTCGGGCACTCGTGATCCCCAAAAATCGGTCTCACAATGTAAATATCTAGCATGAACTCTTACAATATAATAGTATTAATGTTCTATTAGAATATTTATTTGTAACTAAATTATAAACTTATTATCTAAAACTTATATGAAAACAATGTTCGGTTAGTTTATTACCACTTTAAAAGAATCTTTTAAGATATGTATAATAAGAAATATATAAATTATTCTTCTTTTCAATAGTGCTTACCTTGTTAAATTATTCCTTTCAACGGTTTTGTTTTTTTCACCCTTTTAGTGACGAAATTTGGGCAGTTTAGTGATCTTATAACCTTCGTAATGCATATTTTTAAACATACCTTTGCTAGGTAAACCGTGTTATGAAAGTTGGCAGATTAAGAAGGATTAAAACAATACTTTATATTACAGTACGAAAGCTTCAAGTTGTTTAGTGAATTATTCATGTTTCATAGAACAGATAAGCTACGTCGGCTTCCTAAAAAAGTATTGTAGAACAATATAAAAAAATCTTTCAATTGTACACCAATTTTGTGTAAAGATATACAGTATATAGGTTAAAAGAATCATTGTCATCATACGTATAAATTTTGAATCCTTTTTTAACTTTTAAATTAATTATGAGTAGTTCAAAAAATTTACATAGAATTTTTATGGAAACATATCATATATCAGGTGTTCTTTCATCTGATCTTGAATCTTGGGCCGATGGCTTTGCAAGATTATTATCTAGAAATAAAGAACTAACGGAGCAAGATAAAAAAATTATTCAAGAATGGTCAATTGAATTTTTTGAGGGTCGAAAAGTGAGAGATAAAGTTGGAAAACAAATAGAATGTTTAGAATGTAATTCAATTAAATATTCAAACATGTATTGCGAAAATTGCATGAGAAAAGCACTTGAAAATCAATTTAATAAATGGACATCAGGAAATGAAATTATTGACAGTTTTATTCAAACATGTCAGTTAGAAACACCTTTTCCAAATTGCATCATAGAATGGATACCATTTGACTTGTTTGAAGATGTAAAATACTTAGCTGAAGGTGGATTTGGTAAAGTTTATACAGCTATACGGACTAGAGGGCCGATTAATAACTGGGATAAAGAAAAAAATTGTTTTACCAGATTTGGAGCTCCTGATGTTGTATTAAAATCTTTTAATAATTCAGAAAAAATCGGAAAAAGTTATTTAAAAGAGGTAATTATCTGATTCATTAATGTTCATAATAAATTATAATAAAATTTTATTCATTGTAGCTAATATAACTTAGGCTCAAAATTATAATAAATTGATAAGAGGACATTTCGCTTCTTGTTGCGGTATAACAAAAAACCCAGATAATAATAAGTATATGATGGTCATGAGGCAAATCCAAGGTGGAAATCTAAGAGAATATTTGAGGAATAATAATTTAATACTTAGTTTAAAACAAAAAATTCGATTTATCAGTGATATAAGCAATTGTATTTGTGAAATGCACAAGTTAAACTTAATACACAAAGATTTACATAGTGGTAATATTTTAATATATGATGATGTAGAGGCCTTTATAACAGATTTGGGAACGTGTGGTCCAGTTGAGGACAAATTATTTGGCACCATTTTTGGCGTTATGCCATATATAGCACCAGAAGTATTTATAAAAAAAAAATTTTCCAAAGAATCAGATATCTATAGTTTTGGCATGTTAATGTGGGAAATTTTTTCTGGATATCCACCATTTGATGAAAATTCGCATGATGTTTGTTTAGCATTAGCAATTTGTGATGGAGTAAGACCACCTATTTTGCCACATATACCCGAATCATTCATAAAATTGATTGAAAAATGTTGGAACAAAAATTCTTATGAAAGACCAGAAAAACTCCGTTATGCCATTAAGGAAGAATATAAAAAGCTTCTTATTAATGAAGAATATCACAATAAAATATTAAATGTATATAACTTAAGATCATATTCAATTCCAGAAACAAATAAATATGCATTTCATACAAGTAGAATATTGGATGAAATTTTAAATGGTAAGCTATTTTATTAGAACTATAATGATAATAGTTATCAGGAAGGCACTGCCTGATAACTGGTTTATTTGGTCAAAGATTTAAAATTGAATTCCTTCAGAATTCAACTTCTTAGGTTGACTTTAAATCATTTGACCAAATATTAAGTTATAAGGCATCTGCATGACTGATAACGGATTTATTCGGTAACTTATGACGATAGTCTGCACAATAGCAATTTACTATTCGCCAACTATGTAATTCTGCTGAATAATAAATTTATTGGGCAGACGAACATAATAAGCTGCTGGATAATTATAATTTATCGCTATCAGACCAATCAGATAGCTTAAGAAAAATTTGAGTTACAAGAATTTTTTCAAAAAGCTATAATTGTTTTGCCTCTTCATAGCTAAGCCTCGTAATTTGATTAATTAATCACAGCAGCAATACATTGCTATTATGATAAATTACATAATATTCAGTTTCTACTAACAATATCTTTGTGAATGGAATTATGCTAACAGTATCTTTTGAATAGAACTACATAAAACAAGAGAATTTGAAATCGATATTTTGTCTAATGATATTACTTTTGAAGACAAAAGTAATAAAATAATTTATGCCGAACGAAGTGATGAATCTATCTAGGAAAATTTTAACTAATCTGTCTAATGTTACAGAAATTTTTGTCATTTTCATATTTCTATTACATTTCTATTTCCATTACATTTCTATTTCCATTAACAAGCATAATAAAGGCTGGGCAAAAAACGATTTCGTCTTGAAGAAATAATTCCTAACAATATTAGTGTGATAAGCAGAAAAAGACAACAAGCTGATATTAATTGTTGAAAAATGTATGAAGTTCTTGTAAAACCCATTACCAAAGTAGACAAACACGATGGTCAAAACACAAGTACAGCTCTATCATATGCAATATGTAGTTGTAAAGCAAATTGTAGCAATTAACGATCTCGCTGTAAAAAAGTAGAAGTAAATGTGTAGTAGGTGCCATGATGGGCGTTCGTGTAATAAAAATCAAGCAATTGCTATGTAATTAATGAAAAGGCTGAATTAGTATATGGAGGGAAAAAAACCATGTGCTTTCTATGTAATTAGTACATGTAGAAATATAAGTATATATTAAATAATTTGAGGTCCAGTGACCTTAAAAAACATTGAGAACATTGTTCGGAAAAATGTACAAAGACACAAATGAACTTGACAAGACTGTCAAAGAAGGAAAAAACAAATTAAAATAATATTGTTATTTATATTTGAAATATACTGGAAATAGAAAATTGAATGAACATATTATCCTAGACTCTGTTACAACATAGACAAAGTCAAAGACAAATTAATGACATTAGAATAGTCTTTGAAAAGTACTAAAAGTGATGTTTCGAATCGATATCAACTATTTTTTTATTAGCAAAAGATTGTGCATTAGATGACATCCAACACATTTTAGGCTATTTGAAGTATTTCAGATATTAATTATGTAAGGTGAAATAATAATTCCATTACTATGTATAGATTTCATGCATAAAATTAGTTAACAAAATCAATGCGTTTTTACTAGTTAATTACTATCAAAAAGTGTTTGAAAAATTGATTCAAAGGATGTACTACTGGGTGTTCGATGTACTACATATATAAATCAAAACTATTTATAAAAAGTCTATTATCAAATTTTTGATCTATGTGTAACCATATTGATTTTTATTTGTATGCATGCATAATATTATTTATTACAGTGTTACATCATATAGTTATTTACATAATTAAAGCTTTAATAATATTTGATTTGACATTAGGTTCAAAGGTTGAAGATCATAGTTCTTGAAGTGGTGAATTTTTTTGATTAGTTCTTGCTTCTTTTTGATTAGTCTTGCTTCTTTAATTCTTCTAGAAAATTTGCTTTATCAACTTTATTTGTAGGTAAACAAAGTTTAGATAGTTTAACTGAAATTAACATGTTATGATATGTTTTTGGTTTAATTTGTTAAAAAGGTCTTTCACTTGTTGCTGATATATAACTAGTGATGGGCAAATCACAATTTTTTAAAAATTCTGTGTAAGATCTATAGAATATAGTAGAGTTTTTTAATTTTTTATGTATTATAAAAATATATATAAAGATTAACTCAAAAACAACTCAATATACCTAAGTTTAATGATATTAATGACTCAGAATAGACAGATACTATACAGGCTAGAATTACATACCAAATTAATACTTTATTTAACCAACAAATCTAATCATATAACAGAATTGCTAAGACATTCTAAACATCAACTGAAATCCAGGATTTTATCAATTATAAACTTGTTATTATACCAACTAAATTTGTAATCCCATCTGTAATACTTCTTAAATTTAGATATCTTAATACTAGGTTCTTTATCATCTTCACCAAAAACCCAAATACTATTTTAGCACATCAGAAATAATATATTAATCTATACAATAATACTTTAGTTACATATAAACAGAGTAATCAAATTACAATTACAAATACAACTACATATAAAACTATCAACTTTATGTTTAAACAAATACTTATTTCACAATATTTCTTTAATATTAATCTTATTTTTTACACTTCCTTCATAATTTACAAAACCATATATTATGCAAGAGACTTCTTACAAATCAAAATAAAAATAAATAAACTTTTAAGAAAATTAGAGTTGTAATTACTAATGCATTTCAAAAAAAACTTATATCACTATCACAAAATTCTAGTGAAATACCAGAACATGTTAAAACAATCTTACTATTTATATTTCAATTATACAAAGATCATATACAAGAGTTACTATCAATGGACTAAGAAAAATTTTTAAGTTTAATAAATTAACTAATAACTATTTCACAAAACTTCCTATATTATCCAAAAGATACCAAGATCTTTTTTCAGAATTACAAATCTATTTTTTTAATATCAAATAGATAATTACTATAATATCTTTTATACTTTAGATGCAAACTTACAAACTACTATATTTTTATTACAATTTCAAATTCTTATTTTCAGCTTTTACTATATAAAAAACTATTGTCTACTACATATTAAAAACTGAACTACAAAGTTAGAGGTCTTTTTTCTTTTAATTCATTTATATCCAAAGTATCATTAATTGAAGCTGTAATATAATTAAGAGAATATTATATATTTAAACTATTTTTTAGTAACTATTTTATTACCAAATCATTCTTGTTAACTAAAACTAAACTTATTATATAGAGTATACTTTATATATTTAATAATTGATAATACAATAGTAAAAATATTTCTTGATAAAATTTTACAATATATCATGTTCAATTCCTATTATCTGATTATATAATATAAATAAATCCTATAGACAAACTAGTTTTACCAACTGACAGTCAAGAACTTTTTAAACTTAATATTATATACTAATCACAATATCCTAACAACTTATTCAAATTGCCAAAACATTTTATAGATATTTTTATTTTAAACAACTGCCAATATTCTGAATTAATATTACAAATTTTCTTATTTAGAACACAGATTAGAGAGACAACACTAATGCTAATAAAACTAATATAACAAAGCAACTACTTTTATCTATACTAGATAATATTAACAATGTTAACTTAGTACTACAGTCATCCCTCCATATAGTCACCTCTCATATAATCACATCATATGTAATCATATTTATGTTTAGGCTAAGTTATGATTTAATTTATAAAAAATAACCCTTTATATAAGCACAACTCCTTTATAAGCATATTTTTTAAAAATATTACTATGTGCCCAACTGTATGATTATATGAAAGGATGACTGTATTACTAAACAATATATAACTTATACTTCCAATAATCTTACAATTACAAATTATATCAACTATACAAATCTTTAAACAACTCTATATAATTAAAACAATTTCCAACTCTTTATTCAACTTACCATTATTGTCTATACCAATTTGAGAAATATTTAACATATCTACAGCATTACCAAACAAGTTACCTACAATAAACATAGTGGCCATAGATATTTTTTAATCATATGTCAACAAACTATTCAAATCAGCATAATAGTGCACAGATACAATTTCATTTAACTATTACAACATATAATATTCAAGGTTATAACAATATTACTAAAAGAAAACTATGACTTAACTATTGTATTAGTCAACAGTTAGACATTATCTTACTTATAAAAACAAAACTAGCACAATCTCAATATATGCACCTTATACTTTACAATAATAATTACAAATGCTTTATGTCAAACAATAATACTATCAACTCAAATTACCTAAGAGAATCAAGTATAAGAATAATAATTCTTATTAAACAATTACTTACAATATATATTCACTATATACAAATTCTTAATAGTACTGCTATAGCTATTGATCTTTATTTATCACATAATAACAACCTTTAAATTATATTTACATATTTACCAGACAACACTAATACTAACAAATAAATACAAAACTAAATTATTTTTTGGATTACACAAGCACAAAACTTAATATTATACTATTAATTATAAAAGCCTTTAACCAAGATCTCAATAGACCATAGCACTTTATCCTGTATAAATACCTTATATTATATAATTTTATTACTCAAATACACACTCATTATCCTAATACTTCAACTTGAAATCAAAACAATCTTTTTAGCCAAATAGATGAAATTTGGATTTCACAACAAATCTTAAACATTGTTACAACTCCTAACCTTATTGACTCAATAGGAATTACAAATAGTGATTATCACATTATTTATATTCATCTTCAAATACAAACCAAACCAACTAAATAATATAAAAAATACAAATACAAAATATTTAAATATAATTCAATAACTAATAAACTATAGAAACATTTTCAACAAAAAAGCTACCAACTATCATTCTTTCTTACTGAAGCAGCAGCTTTGCATTAACAATAAACCAACTTTGATATCAAATTCAATCTACAGTACTTACTGCATCAACACATATATATCTTTTACTTTCTATTTACAAAAACAATTTCAAAACTTTTTATCTATTGCACTGAACTTGTATGATAGTATACTTTATACTCTAATTAATCTCTCATATCCTTTTTATAATAATAATCAAACAAGCACTACAACAATTAACATTATCAATCAAAAAATACAAACCATACAACTTTTTACTAATCTACTTATTATATCTTTTATCTTGGCTGATATTAATCTTAACAAACTCTCTATTACTATAAACATAATAAAAAACTTTTACAAAACACTATATCATACTTGAGATATAAAAAACAAACTGATAATTTTACAACAAATTACTTAATACATTTAAACACATTATAACAACTTTACTTCAAATACAACAATTATGATAAATAGTATAATTAATTATTACACTAATTTAGTGCTGTTTGATAATATAAAACTATATAACTCTATAATTACAGAGCTAAAAAGATTAATCAATATATAAAAAACCATTTTGCAAACTGAACTAAACACAATCTACACAATCTAGCCCTTTAGAAACAATAAAAAAATAAATACAATCCTAAAATCAACATACTTTCAACATAGTATAATACACTATGGCTAGTTTCTGACAAACAAACACTTAAGCAAATTGTCAAAATAGCTGAATCCTTTTACAACATGGCCAACATCACAATAAATCCTATAAAATCAATTCTTGCAATAAATTAAATCAAAGATTCAAATCCTATAATTAACTTTGTCAATACAACTATATATATTATACTTCTAAAACAAACTTTCTAATACTTAGGCTGTTGGTTTATACTTCTAAACTACTACAAACATATTCATACCAGGTTATTACTGAAGCTACTAATCTTATTAATATTTAAAAACAAAAAGATTACAAAGAAACAAACAATCTCTATAGTTAATATAATACTTATATATTGCTTCTTATACAGAACTATAAACACATTTATACATTAATCTGTTATGCAGAGGGTGTGGCAACCTAGTGAAGTGAATAGGTTGTCAACTCCCAAGTGGCAGGTCTAGAGTTTAAATTTCAGTGACGGCGAAAATTTGCAATTTTTTCTGTGTTATGACTAACTGTCTTCCATAATTAGTTGGGATAGGATACCTGTAATTCATGTCATACTAGCATAACTGGAAGGTCTAGACACTCGTACAATGTTGTATGAGGAAACACAAACTGGTACCAGGCAGTGTGAACCCAAGATAAGTCCTTAGGCCATGTAAATCACAGAAACCAGGTAGGAAGATGAAAGCCTACTTGGAAAACCCAAGTAGAGAGGTAACCTGAACCTTTGATGATGCTACTGTAAAGACTAGACTTATGAAATAGAGCTAAAACTTGTGAACCATGCAAATGTGCTGGTTTTTGAGAAAGGACCAGATGAACCAACCAGGCCACCAAAATTTCCAGATTCTGGAGGAAAAGGGCACATGCCAGCAAACATGTAAACCAGAGGTGTATGGTTTTGACCTACCTTTCTGGACTATCTGGAATGGCAGCTTGGTAGAACTTGAATTGAATACCAAAGTAGTAAGAATATGTTGTGAAGTCAGTATCAGGTTTGGGATGAACTCTACAAGGACATAGCAGTTTAATGGTACGCCCTGACCACCAGTGTTGGTCTTGGCCACAGTGATACCAAATTAGCTATAAGAATGAGATACAGAAGATTCTGAAAGGTTTAGTACAAGGTCAAAGGTTTTCTATGTGAGTGAACTGCTTTAAAGACTTAGTAGCCATGGCATATTTTCATCAGTATTGACCAGGGTCATTAGTAGGCAGAGGCAGATAGGTGGATATGGAAACAGAGTAGTTAAATAGGAAACCTACAAGTAGGTTCCAGGTATGGCAGCTAGTGTAGAACCTTCAGGCAGACTACTTAAATTAGACAATAACTAAAGTTGTACAAGTGGCTAGTTGTACACTCTTCCTATAGTTGCCTTCTGTGGTTGTAAAGCATCTATTAGCCAAATATACTACTAATAAAATCCTGGGTCACAAGTACTCACCTTAATATTTAAAAAAAAAATTAATCTGTTATGCAAGGCATAACTAACTCTTATATGCAAATAGTAAAACATAAAGCCAAACTCATCTTAATAATACCAAACTCTATTATACTTCATCATCAAATTTACAATCATTATAGTTTACTGATATTCAAATACAAAACTATATTTTATTATTTTACATACAACTAACCAACCTTCTAGCAGCTTCAGCTATTAAAATTATAATTCGACATCTTCAAAATGCTATACTTTTACCTAACAACATTTTATTTTCTTCTAACTATATACTACCTACTAAATTTTACAATACACTTTTAGTCCAAATCATCCAAATAGCATATCAGTTTAATATTCACATCAAGAATTTTCCTAACTCCTAGCCTATACCAACTATATACAAAGACATTGCAATTAATACACTAATCAGATTTTGTAACAAACTTACACATATTAAATTATTAACTAACAAAGCAAACATCTATGCTATTGAACAACTTACTAATCACACAAATATACAACTAGTTCTATGGCAATGTATTACATATAAAACTCTCAAGATACTTAAAGGTTAAACTCCAAAATAGTTTTTTGAACTATATAATATTTTCTATGCATCTACAGCATCATTTATTTTTATCATTACTTCTAATCTATTTATTACAAACTCCACAATACTAAAAAGAAGCATCTGGATCCTGAAAAAAACTAACAACACTCAGATCATAGACAAAATTCAAAAAATTATCTATATAAGTAATACAATATATATTAAACATTACTGCTTACCAACATCAAAGCTTCAATATTTAGCCTCACTATCTAAATATCTAAATTGCAAATACACTATTACTACTACTAACCAGCAATGCATAATAATACTTAAAACATTTTAGCATACTGCTATCAAAATGTTTAGTTTAAAATTTCTCCATACTGATATTCATAACCTAGCACAATATTATCTATATTTTACAACACAAACATTACTTCAACATTAATTTAAAACACCAATATCATATCTAAACATTACTTTAACTAACAAACATAACCCTCAGCTATTAACTATCTTAATATTTACAAACAATTTAATATACTATTTCTTTCTACCAAACATATCCAATACACATCTATCACATCTTACAACAATTAATTCTCAAGCCAAAAGCTCTAATTTTACTTTCATGCAATTATAGTTTAGCCAAATACTTTATGCTTACAGATTCAATTTGCATGAACTCTTACACCTATCAATATTATATTCTTTTCTCAGATTATATACTGGCCTTCTATTATATGAGTTAAAGGCCTGCATTGGGTCCTGCAGCCCAGCCTGACCTGAAGCAAAATTTTATAATTGCAGGCCAAGTCATGCTAAAAAATTTGCAAAATTTTATAATTGTAGACCAGATCAGGATTAAAATTTTGCAAAATTATATAAGAAATTTTAGACCAGGCTGGGCTAGGCCAGGCTAAAGAAAAAATTTAATATATGTGAGCTGGGCTGGACAGGCAAAAAAATTTTAACCCTAAATACAGGTTAGGCCAGATCAGCAAAAAATTTTACCCTAAATGCAGACTAGGCCTTAAAAATAGACAATTTGCAGGCCTCTAATACAAGTATACCTTATTGGTATTATAACAATACTAACTATTGCCTTACAACATTACCAATTAACAGTTTTTATAACTCACAAATCAACTACTTATTATATTAACTCACTTTTTACACCAATACCAAACACTACTTTTACTTTACAAAAATATAAACACTAATCACTTAAACTTTTAATACAAACAATAATTACTCACAAACACTTTAAAATCAAATATATTAATATTAAAAATTCTGATAATTACCTTTTTTACAATGGAACAGTTTATCTCTCTATTACAACACAACAATAAAACTACATATTAAGCCTTACACTCTTGACAACAACAACTTCTATCTTATCTGAAATGGAATACCAATAGAAAATAAAACTCACTACTTTATTTAGCACTTACAAAATGCAACTAATATTGCAAAATAGTATATTTTAAACAAAACTAGCTATTGGAACATTATTTATTAAAACACAAATTGGAACCTTATATATCAATTTATTAATTACAACAACAAACCTAATACTCACACTACCTATCTTAAGCATTTACAACTAAAAAGCTTCAAAATTAAGTTTCTATTAAATGAGTTACCTACATTTTTAAACTTACACTAATTTTATCTGCAATCATTGTACATTATATATAGAAGACAACTTGCATTGGCTTGAATGTAATGCAAACCTTATACTTCTCAACCAACTAGTTTAACAGACTATATACAAGTTTTGTACAAAATACAAAATTGGAAGCAGCAATATATCTGATCTATTGTAGCAATTCACTTCAATACAAAATACTACTCAATACTTTCTTCAAATACAAAGCCTAATTCTAGATAATATACTCACAAATTGTAACATTACTTCAAGCTTACTCATCAATTTATTTCACAAAAATATTAAGTAATATATACAAACAAATATGAACAGAAAGATGCAAAGCAGTGCATTAAAATAATCTACTAACAAATACACTTATAGTTGCCATATCTGAATACCTAGTTATAGATTAAATAGCTAAAATAAAATATAAAAATTGGACAAATATTTTTTCTATTACAAATATAACTACTTCTTACATAGCAACCACAGGTCAAATAAATGAATAAAGAGTGAATAATAGATAAATAACAGAAAAAAAATCTGCCATTATTCTACCCTATATTTGCCAAATAAT
>CAJVQA010001302.1:0-26372 GCA_910591915.1 Cetraspora pellucida | reverse complement strand
GTAGGAATAAAGATAGTATATTTGTTAGCAATTGTATTTGAATTAAGATGGCATCCAGTATATAATGTAGTAGTAGAGAGAGGAGTAGGATAAAGGTTAGAGAACTAAGACTGGAATGAGCAGTGCCAGTGATTAATGAGAGTAAGGCCAGTAGATGTATTATGCCTTCTGGCCTTGCCAATAATTATTTGATTACTAAGAACAGTAAATAGCCAAGGTTTAGTGTTAGAGGTAAAGTGGCTAGTAGAATAGCAGAAGTAGTTTATAGAAGATAGATTATAATGATCATAAAGAGTACATTGGTAAGAATAACTTGTAGTAATGTCCACAAAGGTAGTAAACCATTGTAGTATAATATCTTTGGAATTTTGTTAAGTCTAGGTAATATATATTGTCAGTGCAATAGACATGAATTGTTATGAGTAGTGAGTTAGTCCAGAAAAAGAAGTTTATGATGTCTGAGTTGTTTTTTGAAGATAGAATATTTTGAATAAAAAAAAAGAAGAGATTTAAGAGATATGGTTCCATCATTTAAAATATGTAGAATGTTGTAGATTGGGTTGTTAAAAAAGTCTAGCCAATATGTTTGATAAGTTGTATTATTTTGAAGTTTATAGTTAATCAATTAGGTTTATCGAAAAATATTAGTAGAAGATCAGAGGTTGTTTTGAAGTTGTTAAATTTGTATATGAGTAGATGTGCCTAGTAGATCAGAATTGTTAAGTCATTTAAGAAGATTGGAAATATGGTATTGTAATTGAATATCTCAGATATGTTTAATGTTGTAAATTTTAGAATACAATAAGATACTAAATGGTATTGTTTAGCAAAGTTTAGCTTTGAGCTTAACAAAACCAATGTATTAAGTAAAAATTTTGTTGCAAATAGATTGGTTAATAACAATATTGTATAAGTGGTATTCAATAGTAGGAATAATAATTATATTGATAATATAGCAAGCTTGTGAATCAGTTATATGTTTTGTTTTTGCAATTTGGAAAGTTGAAAAAATTCAGAGATAATTAATTTTGTTTGTTTAGATTATCTGTTATCTAAAATAAACCAGCAACCTAAAAATTTAAAGGGTTGTTTGAAAGAATAAAGTGGAAGTAGGTGGTTATTATAAGAGATAGGAGTATAGTTAGATGGAGGGTTGTTAGTAACCAGAATAGATTTTAAGAGATTAACTTGAATGTTTGCTATAGTGTAAAATGCTTCAACTATAGTTAATATATAAAATAACTCAGTTTGTAAGAAGGTAACCCAAAAAGTATCATCTATATATGCTAAAACAAAGCATTGTTTTTGTAATAAATAAGTTGTTTGGAGTTTTAGATTAGTGGTCCAGATAGATTATAGAGTATACTCAGAGACTTTTGAGTA
The DNA here is from genome assembly GCA_910591915.1 of Cetraspora pellucida. Classification (NCBI taxonomy): domain Eukaryota; kingdom Fungi; phylum Glomeromycota; class Glomeromycetes; order Diversisporales; family Gigasporaceae; genus Cetraspora; species Cetraspora pellucida. Next base: position 24,989 of record CAJVQA010001302.1, on the reverse strand, counting down.
TATGTGTGAAATAAGTGGGTCATAGTAAATGTACTATAATAAGAGTGTAATTGTTTTACCTTGATCAATATCATTGTAAACTGAATAAGAAGGAGTAAGACTAAGATTGGTAATAACTTGGTTGTGATGATCAGTAAGAAGATTAGTAAAAATGTTAATAATGGATAAAAGAAGTGAGAGGCAAGAGAGTAAGTGTTTAAAAAGAGCAAAGTTTACAGAATTATATGTTTTGCTTATATCTTGTGAGAGTAACAAATATCTTTGTGATTACAGGTAGTATCTTCAATAAGATTGTTAAGAATATAAATAGGAATTGAAATATTATTATTGGGAAGTATGATATAGTTAAAAGGTAAGAGAATAGGGTTTAAGGAAAATACAGAGCTAAGTTGGTTTGTAAGAATTTTAATGTAAAGTTTGCAAATGTGTTTAATCAGACTAATAGGTCATATGAGATTAAGGTTATCATCAAAGATGTTGCATTTAGAAATAGGATAAAATCTACTATGTTTTCATTGTTTAGGAATTCTGTTGTTAAGAAGACAATGATTAAAGAGGGCAGTAATAGCAGTAGTGCATTGGGAACTAATGTGTTTAGGCATTTTATAACTTATGTCTGTAGAACCATAGGCTTTGTTATTAGGTAGTTGTGAGAAAGTTTGAAGAAGTTCTTTATTAGTAATAGGAAAGTTAAGAGAATGATACCAATTTGGATTAATGTGAGGGAGTAGAAGGTATTGTTATTTCTAGAAATTATTAAAAAGAGTTTCATTTATAGGTCTGAGTGCAGTCCAATTATGAAAATGAAATTGAACATGTTGTTTAATGAGTAATGGATCAGTAATAAGTTGGTTTAGCAATTTTATATTTAAGAGATGAACAGGTTGGTAATAGTGATTGAGAATGCTGTTAATGGTCTAAGTAGAATGTATAGTTAGAGTAACACATCTTTTATTAGTAGCTTTATTGATTAGTTGTCAGAATAGAAGAGAGTTTTTAAGATAACGAGCATAATAAAGTTGTTTTTAAATAGAGTGGGCATGTTGGAGTCATGGTTGAATACAGAAGGAGTTGATGGAGGTAAGTAATTGAAGGTTACATTGTAACTGTTTATTAATTTAGAAGATGTTTTGGTTGATATTGAAGATGTTAGAAGATTGGGTAAGTTTTTTAACAAGTTTAATAGTATGTCCAAGTTTTTTAAGAGAGAGGTGTAGTAGGATGCTATGGGATGAATACTGGTAGTTGTAACTTCATTTGCAAAAGATTTTGTTAGGAATTGTATAAGTAGCTTTATAGATTATAGAGCATTGAATTTTGTGCCAAGTAGTTTCAATACTTTTATCAGTAGTACTGTTGATGATAGTTTTATATAATAAAAGTTGTTGAATTAAAGTATTAGCAAAGAAGTTTTAGTCTTTTGTAGTCATTATTTTGTAGTTGAATATATGATAACTGATTCTAGTATGTTTTTGTAAAGGTTTACTGTAGGCATGTGGGAATGTCCAAGTAGAGGTAAGAATCAAGTGGTCACTTAAAGTAGAGGTTTGACTGTTAAAAAAGTAGTAGGAAAGAAGAAATTGTATATTAAATTGGTTAGTTCAGATGTAGTCAATGTGACTACTGCTAGTATTGTTAGACCATGTAAAGTTTTGTTGTTAAAATGAGCTCCAATATTATACATATTGGAATAATTAAGAAAATTGATGAGTTTATATTTGGAAGAGGAACTATAAGTATAGTTCTGTGTATTAAAGTCACCAAGAATAATAGGATAAAGATGAAGTTGAGAAGCTTGTTGAATCCAGTTAATTACTATGTTTTGGAGTTAGTTACGAATAACTATATCAGTAGATAAGAAATATACTAAGATAATACAAATTTTGACATTGCTTCAAAAGAAGATATCAAGTACAATAGCTTCTCCTAAATGAGTATAGATACTGTGAATGTAAGGTTTAAAATAATTATAAATCATAATGACTGTCCTTTTTATAGAAGTAGAAGAATTAGACAGTAATAGATAAAAAAATTATTATTGCAAAAGAAAAGATTAGTTTTGTCAAAGATTTTTGTTTCAGTAATACTGTCAATAAATATATTATTATTAAGACAGTAATCTTGTTAGGCTTCTCTTTTTTTTGGATCATTGAAGCCTCTAACATTGTGTGTAGCAATAGTTAGGTTAAGATGATAAGAACTTGGGTCAAAAGAGTATAAAGCAGAGTTATGATCAATGGAAGTTGAGTGGTAGTTATTAGAGAAAGAGTCAGATGAAATAGAAGTAAAGCTAAAAGAGTTGGATTTAAGAAAAAGATTATAGAATAGTAAAAGAAGATGTGAAGCAATAATAATATGATTTGACAAAAGAGTGTCATTAGGGAGATATATATGGGTTTTATTATAAGATGAATTAACAGAAAATATAATACTAGATACAGTTTTGTTGTTATTATATTTGTCAATATGTTTGATTAAAGTTTGAATAGTTTGATCATGAGAGAGAAATGATAGATTGTAATAAAGAAGAAATTTGTTAAAATATGTGTGAAGATCATAGAGGATTAAAAATATTGTAAATAATCTTTCAAAATTGTCTTTTACAGAGTCGATCACTGTATGCTTGGCTCTTACAGCTGTACAAAATACTATAGTTTGCTTTGTATATTGGGTTTAATTGTTATTAACATGGCTTTTCACAAAATAAGCTTGTTCATCTGCCTATTTATATCATTTTTCTTATTAACTACAATAGTTGTATTTTTTAATAAGGTAGTAGCTGCTTCAATATATGTTGTAAAAGACAATAAACTTAAAAGGAGATTATAAAAAAAGTGAGTTAAGGATGAAAACAGATTGGAAGTTTAGATTGAATTTTTTTGCTAAGAATTTCTTAGCTGCTAAATAAGCAGTATCATTGAAGTATTTAATAATTTGTAAGTAAGTTGATTTTGATTTTTGATGATATCAAAGTAGGTAATAATTTGGGTAAGAAATTTGGTATCAATAATGTTTTTGGTTAGTAAATTGATTGTCTCTTCCTTGAAGAGAGACTGTATATTGTGGTTTTCTGTAGCAGTTTGGTAGTATAAAGAAAGATAACAATAAAAGTAATAGTTATGATGTTTAGAATTTGTTTTGACTATGTTTTGTTTACAACCAAAATTTTTGGCCTGGTTTGCTAGTTTGTCAAGGGCTTTGGTAAGAATAGGTAGATCAAGTGAGGCAGCATGTTCTTTGTTTTTGTGGAAAAGTGTAGTATTAAAGGTTGGATGGATCTATGTTTCATCATCTTGGGAAGGAAATATTAAGTTAGATTTGCTTAATATGTCATTAAAGAGTTTGGTACTGTTATAAAATTTTTTATCATCAAGATATGAGTATAATTTATTGTTACAAATAAGATAGTGAAAGTTAGCAATATGTGATACTTCTTCATGTCATTCATGAAGTAAATTAGGTTTTTTGAAAATATAAGATTCAGAAAAATGTTTGGAAAGTTGTAAGATGAAGTGTTGTCAAAATTGAATTCTAAAAGATATACGAACTTTTTCATTGTTAACACTAGAAGAGAATTATCAACTATAAGAAAAAAAGTAAGTTTTGAACCAAGAATTGAAATGGTCAAGTGAGTTTTTGAGAGAGGAAATACAAAATCTTTCAAGAAATAGTATTTTAAAAACATTGAAGAAGAGCTTAATATTGAATCTAGCATCTGACTGGATGGTAAGATATTTTTGATTAAGATCGATAGTTTGAATAAAAGATTTGATTTTGAATCTTTTAGGTCTGAGTTATAAATCTTCAACAAATTTTTAGTAGTTAATTAATTGGTAGTTATTGGATAAGAAGAGATAATTTGTACAAGATTGAAGCAGAGTTGGAGATGATTATAAGCAGTATATAGAAAAATTGTAACTAGTGATGCAAAGATTTCAAGATACTTAAGTTTTGTAAAGAGAACAATTATAAATTTGAAAAGTAGGTTTTTAAAAGTAGATTCAAGAAGGTCAAAAGGAATAGTAGCACTTTTGTTAATATTAGGATTGCTACTATAAATAAGATCAGTTAAGAATTCTGGCTGTTATTCAGCCATGATATGTATAATGTAATAAAATAAGGCCTTAAGTGCAAGTTGAGTGAAGGTGGCAGGCTTAATTTCTTTACCAGAATAAAAATTATAAAGAAATTTTTTAAAAAAAGTAAAGAGTTAAAGAGAAAAAGTAGTTTGTAATTTTTTGTTAGGTTGTATTTCTTCAGTAATTAGAAAATTTGCAAGCCAGTCATAAGTAGAATTAAATTTTGATTTGCAATACTAGAGTAGATTTGGAGAAGAGATTTGTTAAAAGTACTATCAAGTGGGTTAATATTGTTGAAATTTTTAAGATTTAAGTTAGCATTATCAGAATTGTTAATAGTAAGAGGTTGGTTAAAGATAGGGTTAGTATTGGTACTTGTAGTAAAGAAGAAATCAATAAGATCAGAAGAAGTTGAGGTTTGGTAAGAAAAGGTAGTAAAAGAATTAGTAGTTTGAGAGGATTCATATAGGATGTTTTGGAAGGTTTGAATAAGATTTTTCTTAGTTTGAGATAAGCTAGTTTCATATTAAGATGAAGCAGTCATGCAAGTAAGATAGAAAACTTTATTATTTTTAGTAACATATTTTTCGTTAGGGTAATGATGGTTATTTCTCTTGGTACAACCAATTGGCAGATAATATTTTGAACATGTGTAGTAATATACATTAGATATAAGGAATGAAGGAATATTGTCAATTGAAAATGAGAGATTAGTTCAGAGTGTTGAGCTGGTTTGTTAAGATTTTTTTTTGCATTACTGTTAATATAGACTATAGTAAATTTGGTAGCTTGAATATGATTAGTGTTAGTAGTTGAGATAAATTTGATGTAATATTTGCTACAGAGACAAGTAATCACAGAGATAGAAATAGGAACTTAAAAAAAATAAGTAATTTTGTTATTTCTAAGATTTTTAATTAGACAAGTGGTTGGTTTGACTTTAGAAAGAATAGGATAAGTATTGTTATCATTTTTTTCTTTATAAAGGTAATTCCAAAACTGTTAGAGAAGTTTTAGTAGAAGTAATCAAGGTCTGCAATATCAGGCTCTTGGTTGCTTAATGTAAACATTTTTAGATTTGTTATAAATTAGATAAGTATTGTATTAGAAACTTAAAGAGATTTCTAATAGTTGAATAGTTGATTTTATAAGGGTAAGAGATGGGAACAAGGGTTGTATAATTGAGATGTTACAAAAATAGCATTAGTGTATGACTAGAATGATTGAGGTTACAAATATGACTTGGGTACTAGTACAAATAGAGTTTGCAACACAAATTGCTATATACAATTAATAAGAACCAAATATAAAAATAACTGATTGTGTTCAATGAATTTCTATTAATAGATGAGTTACAAAATTTTGGTGTAAATTAATAAAGTATATATTGGAAAATGATAGTATAGTTACACAAAACTGTATATGAGAAAAAGAAGAATAGGATAAGAACAAAAGGTAAAAAAAGTGTTTTACAGAAGAGTAAAAAATGAATTTAGCTGTAGTTTGGTCAATATTGAGTCAAAATTCTTCTTTTAGAGCTTGTTTTGACAAAACAAATATGTACTATAACTTTAATTAAGAGTATAAGGCAAGTTATTGCAATAGAAACTGTGAAAAAGTTAATTGTCTAAAATTGAAGACTAAAAGTTGTTAGTACAGTTTTTTCTATAAGTTTAGAAGCTAGATCTGTAATATTTTTAGAGTATATGTAAATCATAAGCTGAACAAGTTTACTTAAGACACTAGGACAGATTGTCTTAGTAAAATAAAAAGTTATAAGTGTTTTTAGATAGATGATTTTTTTGTTAATTTTTGTTTGCAGAAAGAGTTTTTTTTTTATAGTTTAATTTTGATTTATTATATTAAAATTATACTATATAGTATATAGAGTTTTAATATAATTTAAAATTTTTTATATTTAAATTAGAAATTTATCTCTAACTGTATATTTTACATGTTGGTATCAGTATTTTAGAATTTAAATTTAGAAATTTTTATTAAATTTTTTATTTAAAATCTAAAGTTGGACCTGTGGGTCAATAGTGAAATGGTTATGCTCCCAGGTTACCAATCACAAGGTTGCCAGTTCAAGTCCAACAAGGGATAAAAACTGAGTTAGGACCACAATTGTTAATTAATTACAGCTAACTGCGAACTACAAAAATAGGAAGATCTTCAGTACCCAGATCCTTAAATGGCGACAGACCTGACATAAGAAGGCTGTGATGATTAGAGAGCTGAGAATAATAATAGAACAAAGGAATCCCTGATTAGAAATAGTCCTGGTAAAATTCTGGAGTAAAAATAGTAACACAAAAATTAGTATATAGATAGTATCGTAAATGTACACAAATAATGTAAAATGTAGGCAGGGTCCTAATAGAAGGTCCTGCAAACTTGAAAAATTTGAACTAATAAAACAGCTACTAGCTGCAGCCCACTAGCAACCAAGCAGTGGGAAATTAAAAAAAAAATCTAAAGTCTATATAATATATATAAGTATATTTAATGTACTATAAGAGTATTTTATAAGTGTCAATATTAGTATATCAGAAATTAAACTATTAGAAATTTTTTGTTACTATTTCTAAATATTTTCTTATAAAAAATTTTAAATTTTATAACTTTTATTTAAGATCTAAAAACTATATAATATATATAAATATATTTATAAATAACCTTTAATTTTACTTTTTATTATAAGTAATTAGTTTAATTAATCTAATATAATTTATATACAATTAGACCTTTCTAAATGCATATTATTGAAACTGGCTTCAAAGTATATATTTAAAGAAGATTGCAATTAGAGAATACTAATAAAATTACAATATAATTATTATTATAGCTTTAATAGTCTATAAATTTAATTGGCTAATAATTATATAAATAAATTTATAAAAGAAGTTTTTATAAGTAGATTAGACAATTAGTATGCATTTACAGAATAAAAAATATACATTTATCTATTAGTTTTATTATAAGTTTAGACTTATATATATTATATATTTAAAAGAATAATATATTTAAAAAGAATATATTTAAGAGTTTAACTATATTAATACTATTTTATATATGTTATTTTTATATACTTTTTACTAATAGCATGCATTTCAAAAAAATTAATTATAATTAGTAATTTTGCTATATAAAATTAATATATATTAATATGAATTTGATATACTTGCTTGCAAAAATAATAATAGTTAGAAAAATAATTAGTATAAAGTATATATATTAATAAAAACAAGTATATACATTATTTTATATGATTATATAGTATTACAGGATTGCAGCCTTCTTGGTACAATACAATAAGTAACAAAGTCACTTAGTATAGTGATTGACTATTGCAAATATATACAGGGTGAAGATGTAGTAGTTTACTTTACTACACAGCAGTAGGCAACCAGTTCGAGATAATAACAGTATATAGATTAACATTTTATTAACAACACACATAGTGACAACCTTGCCTGTAGAAATTACCCTAGAGGGGGAATATTACACTTTATCATTAAAAGATCATTAGGTCTGAATTGAAGTATAGAAACTTAGAATTGGCAAAGAAGGAAAAAAGGTACTCTTTATATATCTTTTTACCTAGTGGGGGTAGTGGAGGTTTGAGTAACATCTCTTGATACTGTACTTGGGGTAGTGGGAATTGTGCAAAGGCAAGTGGAGTTTGTACAGAGATAGTTGGAACAATGTTTATATGTAATTGTCATTTGTACTTGAAACACTTAGGGCATGTGTCAAGGTACTTGAGTTTGTGTAGGGACACTTGGGATTGTGCAGGAACACCTGGGGATTGTGTTGGGATACTTGGGAATTGTAGAAGGGATATTTGAGAATTGTTTTACTGTGTTATTTGGCACAGTAAATTGTACTAGGATATATAAAACTTGTGTAGAGATACTTGGGGTTTTGTAAGACAATAATGACATTATAGATGTTACCCAATGTCATGTGTCTGTATCACACTTCTAACAGCCAATTAAGATCCTATTTTCTAACTACTATATACTATAATATAACTATGCTAATAACTAATAATAAATATAATATAAAATACATAATAAATATATAACAACTACTAATAATATAATATACTATGCTATGCTAAAAATCTACTTTGTAACAACATTCTTCTTTTACCTGTCATCTGTAATCAAATTAATAAAAAATATTCTATTTATGAAATAAATTAATTAATACTTACTTTGATAACTACTTCTTCATCTTCACTCAATATTGAATTATTATCAACAGTTAATGCAAAACCTAGATTCTTTTCTAAATGATCTATTATTTTATTATTTAATAAAAATTATTTAAATCTTTAAAAATTATTAAATTAATTTAAATAATTTTAAGACTATTCAAATATTTGCACATAATTGTGCAACTATTCAAAATGTTTTAATTTTATTAAAGTATATAAATATTTTATGCTTATAGAAATATCTTAGTAGCTTTTTTTAAGCTAATTTTTAACAATGTCTTTAGATATTATTAATCATTCATAGTATGAACTTAACATTATTTGACATAAGCTTATAGCATATACAACTTTATTATTAGATGATAAGTCTAATAGCCAAATCTTAGATAAAATTTTTTGCATATAAGTTTTAAATACTGAATCACAAATATTAATTTTATCAAAAAACTTTTTATAACATTGTTTAGTTTTTGAAGAAGTTTTCTAAATAGCAACTTCTTGAGAAGATGCATTTGTATTAATTGAATCTAACTGGCTTTTACTATATACTACAAATATTTCATCTTTAATACAAGTTGTTAGGTCATTTTAAACTGATTTGTACTGTTTCAAAATCTAAATTTATTATATTAAAATAAAATTATATTTAGTTTTTAAAATTTTTAAAACATTTCAAAATTTTTAAAATACTTTTCAATTTTTCAAATATATTTGCAATTATTTAAATATTATTAAATAATATTTATTAGCCTTACAATGTTTTTATTATAATATGTTTTTCATACTTTTTCTAATATTGAACTATAATATTCTGAATAATTTTTAAACATCCAAACTTTAGTTGGCTCTTGTAATTCTTCTTTAAAAAAATAAATCAAATATTCAATTACTTTCTTTGCTATTGCTTTAACTGATTCTAAACATAAAGTTTAACTTATTTTATTAAAAAATTTTTGCAATATTTCATATATAATAAAATAATTTCAAGTACTTTGATAAAATTATTTTCAGCTAAAAAATTATATGATTCATTAATTTTATTATCTAATTTGTTTAGATGTCTTTTGATTTTATCGAATTTTTCAGATAATTTAGTAAGCTTTTGAAAATTTTGAAAAAAGATTTTCTGAATTATATAAAAGAATAAATAAAAACATTAAAGTTATTCATATAAATTTAATCTAAAAGATATATTTGCAATAATTTTATAATTTTCAGGTAGATATATAATTATTTTAACACTTCTAGATGATCTTCTAGCAGAACTAGCTGCTTCAATATCTTTAGAAGTTTTGGTTGCTTTTCTAACAGATGTCAAAACATTACTTCTTAAAAAGATACTTCTTCTCTTTCTTCAGTTGTTTGCGATGATGATTCTGCAATCAATCTGGCAAAAATTTGTTTGAATTTTAATTGTTTCTTGATGATTTTAGGTATTTTAATTATTTGTAAAATATTTCAAAAGGTTTTAAAATAATTTAAAAAAATTTAAAAATTAAAAAATAAGAATTAAAAATATTATAAAAAGAAATAAAAGTAAAATATTAAAAATAAAAAAAAAATAAAAATAAAAAAAAAAAAAAAGAAAAGATAATAATACATATATAAGATATAAAAAAAAAGAAAGATTTTCTATAAAGATATATGAATATTTGCAAATTAATATGAAATATTTACTTTGATCACAAGTGTTAATTTTGTTATAATAATATTTAGATTAATTGTAAAAATAGATACAAAAGGCTCTAAAAGGTTTACCTCAAGGATAAAATAATTTTAAGGTTAAGATGATAATCTGAACATCTGAGTATAACCTAGTGAGTTAATACAGATTACAGATTCAGAAGGTTTAAAGTAGAACATTCAAGCAGAGATGTTAGATATAACAATTAGTAAGGAATCTTTGAACAAACTTTTTAAATAAGTAATATAAAAAAGTTATACATTAACTAATTGTATTCTTTTCTGTAGTGATTCATAGAACTACATTACCAAAAAAATCATTAATAAAAGTTAAAAGACCAAAGAAATTACCTTAACATCAAAAATAAAATAAAATAAATAAAAATTATATATAAAATTCAAATATATTAATCATTAACTTATAATTAAAAATTTTATATACAAATTTTTTTTTTTTTTTTTTTAAGATGAGGTTTTGCCTTTATCTTTATTATAATTTGTATTAAGAATCCACAAAGGGTTTCTTTGACCAAAGGTCAAGTTTACAAATTGTTTACAAGAATGAGATTCAGACTATAGATATACTAAGACTACCTAGTTTAATCTAATTTATTTGCAACTTAAACCTACTAGAGTGGTTAAATCTCATTTAGGTTTTATTAGTTAAAGTATTGCTAATTTGATAGTTAATTATATTGTTAGTTGGGATGCTATATTTAATTTATTTAGATATTTAAATGCATGTTTTCTTTTTTACCATTTCTATAGATAGGCAAATATTGTATTTATCTTCTATGTGTTGTTGGTCTGCCAAACCACAAATGTAGTTATAAGTATATAGTAATCTAGGGTAGTGTATGTTTTCTATATTGTTTGGATTATTATATATATTTGTTTGTATGCATGCAGGTTGAGTTAGTATATTGTGTTGGTGTTTCCAATTGGCTAGTTTTGTACAGTATAGTTTCTATATTTGGTTGTATATCTTATCTGATAGTTTTATTAAAAATTTAATAGTGATATTAGTTGCAATTTGGTTGGAATCTGTGTATTTACAGATTGTTTAAATAAGTAACTAAGGAATGTATTCTTGTAAAGTTGTGTAGATATTTGTACTATTTGGGATATAGTTATTAGAAATTAAACATTAATGACTAAACAGTTTGTTATGTAATTCTTGTAGTTCAGTGTTTGTGATTTTTAATCTGCTAGAATTAAAGAATTGTTGTATAGTGTTGTTGATTGTACAGCTTAGATTTGATGTATTAGAGCAATTTAACTAATGCTATAATTCTTTATATGCATTACAAGAGATGCAGTTATTGCTAATAAATGTTGTTGGATATAATAAGTGTAGATATAATAATGTTGGTAGTATATTTAGTATTGTTTTAATTTTAAAAGCTTTGTCATGACAAAGTTTAAAGTTTGTATATAGAGATGATTTTTTGTTGTTATTGTTAAGGTAAGACTATGTTGCATTCTAGTTAATTTGTATAGCTATTAGTATAATGTTTTCTATACAGTATTGTGATGACCATATTGCGATGTTTTGGGCATTACAAATGTTTTTGATAGATCTTTTTGTTGGTTGTTTAAATGCAAGATTGTTGTATTGTAGATAGTATAACAGATTATATATATTGTTATGTATAATTCTAATATGTATAGATGATTTTAGTTTTTTGCTAATTTATCTGCTATATTGTTAAAGATGTTGTTGCTATATACAACTATTTTTTAAAAGTTAATTTTAATTTGGTAAGTTGTAATTAGATTTAGAAGAGTGTGCCATATTGGCCAATAGTTATATAAATATCATTTGTTTGGTATTGGTAGTAATTTCAAGAGTTTGTTATATTTAGATATTATAAATTAAGAGTCTGTGAATATTGTAACCTGACTAGATCTATGACAGGTACTAATTGCTGATAAAATAGTCATAAGTTCAGCTTTATATAAGGAAGGCCAAAGCTTAATTTTTGCTAAATAGTTTTGTATAATTGTATTATTTTGGACTTGGACTCAACCGATTTTTATTTTATATTGTTCAGATATAATATGTATTACTGATCCATCAATATAGAAGATTAGTTATAAATAATTAATATTATGTTATGCAATTTGTTACAATGTTTTTGTAGAATAGTTATCATTAAATAGTTTAAGTATCAGGTTGTTGTAAATTGTAATTGTAAGAGATGTTGGTATTATAATAAGGTGTTTTAGTACAATTGAATAGAATAAGTTCAGTAGATTAGAATGTAGATTAAGTTTTTTTGATGAGTTTGTATAGATAATTCTTTTCATGAATTTTGTTACAAGTCTAATTGTAATATCAAATATATATTTGCTTTGTATACATTTAGAGTTCAAAGAATATCCTATATATTGTTTGTAAATATAATCTGAATAAGAATATAATGCTGTTTGTGAAGTGTCAAACTAAATTGTTTAGTATGTAATAGAGATAAAGTTATCTAACTGATTATATCTTCTGGCTTTTTTGATAATTATATCAGTTTGGTTATATGTTATTAATCAGAGTTTTAGTTTTATTTTATAATATCTAGTAATAAAAGATAGTGAGTTTGTATTTGATAACTGTACATATTAAAGATTAATTTTTCTTGTTTGTTGAGAAACAAGTAATTTGTTTTCTAAAGTTAAGAATCATAATAGTTTATGACCTTTAGGAATTTGCTATATTTATAGAGAAATATGTTACCAGTCTAATAATACTAAGTTATTATTTGAAGTTAATTGTTTTAGATATATAATTTGTTTTATATACAATTATTTTTTAAATTGAGGATATAGTTTATATAAATATAATAGTTTTTCAATAAGTATATATGGATATGAAAATATAAAAGGTTTGAAGTTACTAGAATGCATTTAAATACTTAATTAGAGATCATTGAGTAGTTGTATAATTTTAAAGATAATGGTATGTTTATTTAATCCATCTATTATTGGGTTGTTATAATATAAAATGTTTGTTGTTAATCATAAATTGTTTTGTAGTTGTTGAAGTCTAATGTGAGTACTTGTACCCATAAGGTTAAAATCATTAATATGAAGTAAGAAATTTGAAATATGATGTTGAATTTGTATATCTCAAATATTTTTGATACCATATATGTTATGATTTAATAATATACTATGTAATATAGTTGTAGGTAATTTGGATTTATGTTTAACAGTAGTAATGTATTGTGATAGAATAAAGTTACATGTTGTGTATGATAAAATTATATTATATATATGATATTCTAGAGTAAGAATAATGACAATGTTAATAATATATGCTGCTTTTATATACAAATTTAAATAACAAATCATATAACTATTATCTTCTTTGTCAACTATTACAATACCTATTGTGAAGAATTTTTATAAGTATCATGTGCAAAATCCTTTTTTAGTATTAAATTTGAACATCAAAATCCTACGTATTACCAACATTGAAACCCAATTTTTAGAATACCGTTGATGAATATGAATTATTTGATAACCAACTTGCTGTATACTTTTAATTTAGCTTAGAAAATAGTAAGGCAAGGCTTAGTAAAATTTAGGCAAAAATAGATCAAAAACAGTTTAACGTTCAAATTAGGAAAAATGTCTTATACCTATCATTAAATTTTCTTTACAAAAAAAAATTGTTCTAACTATACTAGTTATTTTTGCGAAAATCGTCTATTTTACTTGCTGGTTTAAGATGTCCCGCACTGTAAAAACCAGATAAATTTGCAATACTTACGTATCGTTAGACAATCTAGTAAACTTGTTTAACCAAAAAAAAACGATTATAACAATTATGACAAAAATTATTTATTTTATGTATTACTAACCATGAAGTCTTGAAATAACAGATAAAAAAAGTGACATGACTATACAGTTTTTTTTTTGAAAAAAGCTTTTATCAGAAATATCACGATAACGATAAATGCGGATAGGAAATTTCCGTATTTGATCATGTGGTTGTCGTAGGATATCGATGTATATAAACGAGAACTCTAAATAAAATTGGTATTTACCCTTCTATTCAACGTTTTTTTATCGATCAATATGACACTCTATTACACTCTCGTGTTCATTTTACTAATCACTGAGGTATCAAATATGCATATGCTTTAAAAAAAAATTTAAATATAATATTTCTTCAAATGTTGGTAATAACTCTACAATTGCTTCAACTCTAGTCGATAACGTTTCTATTTCTGATCGTGGGTATTTCAAAAACTTTTTTTTTGTGTCAAATATAATTATACTTAGTCTAAAAATGGTATTATTGCATCTTTTAAGTTACCTTTCCCTTATTCCTGGCGACGGGCTATGTTGCGTTGGGTATCTCAGTCGCAACTGGTCAGTTACATTATAATTATCGGCATTTGTGTCAAAATAAATAAATACTATTTTAATGAAATTTTGATATTAAAAAGGCAGCACAATCGCAATATATCCTGAAATTCGCATTTATGTAAGTCTATTTTTACATACGTATATATAATTTTTATTAAAAAATTTTTTCCTGAATTTAACGAGAAGTCTATCTTCGATAGTTTTGTTTTCATCCTTTTCTTAGGTATTTTTATTTGTAATTGCATATGTCAATTCCTTTTATTTTCAATAAATTTTTCGTCCATTTATTAATATTTATCAGATGCTGCAAATCGTACATATAATGTACAAAGTGAGAATAGGGATGAACACATTATCGACGCAAGAAGCGAAGCAACTATTCATGCGAAAAAGTTTTACAACCAACGTAACATGTACGTTAGCTATGTCCATTTATTTATTATCGTTTATTTGTTTAAACTTTTCGACTTGTCTATAATCTTACTATGTTCTCGGATCTTTTAGGTACCTTACCGGATTCACATTGTTTTTATCTTTGTAAGCTTCTTTTTTGTAATAAAGCTTGATTTATTCGATATTTTGCCTAATATCCTATTTTATCAGAATATTAAATAGAACATATGTACTTATCGTGGATCTTCTAAAGAGCGAAGATCAACTCGAAGCCATCAGAAAACAGGTCAGGTTTCTAATTAATCGCAAGTAGCATTTCTTTTACCTCGTTTATGGCATTTATGGTTTTTTTTTCCTTTGATAGGCTGACAATCAGGCAAAGGAGTATACAAGAGTTAGTGAATCTGAGAAGGCTTTACAGAAAAAGGTGGAAACTTTAATGAGTGAATTGAATGAGGAAAAGAAGAAATCGAGAGATTTTGATACTTTGAAAAAACAAGCTAATCAACAGAATGATGAATATTTGAAATTGACTGACAAGTATAGTGAGTTAGAGAGAAAGCATGAAAATCGGCCAGAAGAAGATAAGAAAAAGTCGTAAAGGCGTTCTACGGACTGTTTCAATTAGTATATTATGTTTGTAATTATTCTGCTCAATAAAAGGGATCTTAAATTGAATAAATTGAATGGATTATTTGACTAAATATATTTCATTAAATCAGTATTGTTCAATTTACAAGCCATGAAATGTTATACGAACGCCTACATCGCAATGCCTCGTAAATAAACGTGCCTCAGTCGAAAATATAGTTTAAAATAACTTGTATAAGATAATTGGCTAATATTTTTTTTAATATTAAACTAACAAACGCTTATGATGATCCCAATCTTCGTCCTCTACCCCATTTATGTGTTGATCCTTCGCCAGCAGTATTCTGATTTCTTGCCGAAAAGGCTGTTCCAAATGACGTTCTCGCTCCACTAGATAAAGGTGGAAAGTATCTGTACAACCATCGTGGTGTATTTAATAACCTCGGTCCTCCAGCTGCGGGGTAAAGATCCTATAGATGGGAAGTCAATAGAAGAGATAAATCATTTTTTAGTGATTGCTTTTAATTTTTAAATTAAAATATCTCAACAATTATCAACCAAATTTGATAAAAAATTTTATTTTAATCAGAATTATAAAAAAATTAAAAAAAATTTTATTAAATTTGGTTAAATAATTGTTGGGATGTCTAAAGTTGAGAAAGATTTATTCCACTCACCATCAAATAATAATATATATGTCCGGAAAGTATTCCGATAGCTGTTGGCCATATATTTTGCATTTGAATGAGTTCAAATGCAAGAAGAACCCAAGGAAAGTAAGCACCCTTTAAAGAAAGTAATAACTTAATTTAAAACATTTCTTTGAAAAATGGTGTTAAATGAATAAATATACATACAAGTGAAAGTAAAAGAAACGTGTAAATTGATTGATGGATTTTTACTCTATCGGATACAGAATCTTATTCCACATGATTATTATGGTCATTATTGTTCTCAAAGTATTAGCGGCTAGCTGTGTACTTATTTGATTTTATGGAGGCTTGAGTCCGATAAAGCGAAAAGTCATTAATCGATTTACAGATTTTCTTTTACCATCACTCCTGTTTTAACACAATTTTTTTTACCTTAAATCTTATCCCAAACAAAAAAGTTACTATCGTATCACGAAATTCTTGTGACCATAAATATATGATAGCCATAATCAAACATTCACTAAGATGATAAGTGATATACTCTATATACCAGCCAAGTATCTAAAAACAAAAAAAATAAAAGTTAAAGATAATAACAATTCGAAAAATGTGTGAATAAAATTGAAGTAACTTCATATTAATAGTAATATGTTCTAAAAAGCTTGAATACAGAATTTTAATCAAAATTCAATATCATCCCATAGTGAGAACCAAAAGCTTGTAAAAAATAAATAAACTTTCGGGCAGAACAAGGATTTGTTGATAGAAGTTAATTATATAAACGTTAAATTATAGTTAATAGATAAGGATACAAGTATCAATCCTGCTTCCACTAAAAGGAAATAAATGTAGTCTGCTTTACGTCCTGCAAATCTCGAAGTCTCTAACTCTAATGAATGCCTGTACAGAAAATATGCCTGAAATACATAGCTTAAACCTTTTAAATCGAAACCAAAAGGAACATAGAAGAAAGCCGTATAAAATCTCCATATCTAATAACATTTGAATGAATTGAATGAGGACACGAAAAAAGTATCTTTTCAAAAAAAGATTTGATCCTTACCTGAAATTTAGTGAAAATGAGGAAAGGAGAATACCAAAAAATACCATATAGGCGAGGGCCAAAGATTATTACAACGAAGTATCCTGCTAATGTTATTACGACGAAATTCGTGAATAAGAATTTTGTAATTGTTGGGATGCCTTTATACCACGTAGCAATTTCGTCCATTGTATGATTTTTGTGAAAGGTAGAGTTGATATTTGAGAGGTCCGTTAAAGCCAGGTACATTCATATAATGATCTACATACTGCATTCATAGGCAGAAGTTCGTCTGATTGGCTAATAAATTCCATTTATTTTACATTATTTATACAGTTTAGAGTACTTTTTTAAAAAACGCATAATGAAATAAAAGAGAAGGTTTCATTAGAGCTGTCGGACTCCATAGGCAAAAATAAGATCTAATTCTAGTCCGTTTAAAAAAGTTAGTGTAGTAATAACTTCTCAAACCCCGATAAAATCAACTTATTACTAAGCTAATTTTTTTAAACGGACGAGAATTAGATCTTATTTTTGACTATGGAGTCCTACAGCTCTTATATACAGCTTTTTCTTTTTCTTTATTTCATTATGATTAGTTTTCGTTTTTTTAAAAAGTACTCTAAGCTGTATAATAATGTAAAATTAAATTGAATTTATTAGACAATCAGACGAACTTCTGCCTATGAATGCTATATTACCCGCTAACCCTAACTGGTACCTGGCTTTAACGTTCCCCCAATTAATTTGTCCGTTCTCCTATTGGGCGATGATGTTTCTGTCACACAATAGGTGAATCCGTATCCTAAAATTCCTTTTTGATACACCGAAAATTTTATTACTTTTTGGGTTACATCAATGTCTTGACGCATAAAATTTAAATTTGTTCAAGACTTTGAGCAGAGATATCTCGACGATCACCTAATTAAATCCCATGAGATTTTTTTTATTTTGATTGTACAGGTTTGTATAACAAAATAAAAAAATATATATATAATTTTGTTGGGTGGTTTCCAAGATATTTTCGCTCAAAGTTTTGAAAAAAAATCTAAAATTTTGTAAAACAGCAGCAACTACTTAATTAAATTCAATGAATTTTTTTTTATTTTGACTACAAATCTGTAGAATCAAATTCATCGAGTTTAGTTGGGTTGTTGTTAAGATATTTTGCTCAAAGTTTTGGAAACATAAAGTGCTTATCAAAATAATAGCTGCGACAAAAACTTTGAAGATATCTCGGCAACCACCTAACTAAATTCCGATTTTTTTTTTTTTTAATTCATCGAATTTTGTTGGTTGCCGAGATATTTTCGCTCAAAAATTAATTCAAATTTGGGTGCATTGTAGATCTATCAAAAACGAAACTTTTGCCTATAGTATTGATATAGTAACACCTGACACAAAAATGGTAAATTTTGCCGTTGCATTTTTTAGTGTTAATCTTTCGCTTTATCATATTCACGATAATGCGCATGGTGAGATATTGTCCAACATATGAAAAAACCCGTGAAAAAAAACAGATAGTGATTTCTACTTGTTTTAGATTAATCAAGACGAAGAAGTTGAAGCTGAAGTCACTTGGGAGGATCAACAAAATATAAATTCGTTCAGTAAATTGAACGTTAAGTTCTCAGACATTGAAGAAAGATATGAGAAAAAACGGGTAGTTAACATGAATCATCCAACTTTACAATTGTTTTAGTTTTTCATAGGCTGATTTTAAGTTTTAAAATCAAAGGAAGAACATGAATACCTTAATGATCTGTTAGTAGACCTAGAACAACAAGAACTACTAGATGAATGTGAACTTGTCAGGTTAATCATTTTCTTGTATAAATTTATTTATAATATCAATTAAATGACATTATAATTTTTATATCTTATAAAGATACAAGATAGGTGATGCATTTATTTCAATTACTTTAGAAGACGCTGTACAACGCACCAAGGAGGAAAAAGAACTCTTATCGGAAGAGTTACAAAAACTCAAGAATGAAATGGACTCTTTAACTACTGAAATGGATAAGTTGAAAGAGTCATTGTATGGAAAATTTGGCAAGGCTATTAATTTAGAGAAAGATTGATTACACTATTCATAATTTATTCATAATCCCTGACGCTAATCATTACCATATTCTATAATAAAATTGGAATATTGCAAAACTTTATTATCGTATAACGAGTTGATAATTCTATTAGTAAAAAAAGACTAATATTTATACAATGAGCACGAGACTTGATGTATGTAAATTCGTAAATTCACATAATTAATCGCGTTCAGCCAAAGGATTTGCATGAATTGTAATGGATTTGATTCGTATGTCTTGAATAGGTCGATTTTTTTCATCAACAGGAACTTTCTCGATAGCATCCAATGTTGTGTCTGAACCATCGATGACTCTAGAAGTTTGTACATTATAGTTAAATAATTAATTAAATGCAAGAAAATTTTGAAAATAATCTATAAATATCAGAGATTGTACACGTTGAGAAGGTTTCTACCCGGATATCCAGGTTATGGTAGAGATTGTACTCATCAAGAAAATTCCCACATATATTATTAAACTATCCAGGCAATTTATTATAGCCATGTAATAGAAATTTTACTAGACACAATCTTTACTACCCAAGTACAATCACTAATATACATTTATGATACATACTTTCCAAATACCGTGTATTTTGTATCGAGATGAGGCAATTTGGAGTATGTAATAAAAAACTGTGACCCGTTAGTATCCGGACCACTGTTGGCCATGGAAACAATTCCTCGCGCGTTATGCTGAGAACAAAATCATTATTTCTAGTAACTTTTAAGAATTCGGCACACGTAAATATAAACAAAATACGAATGAAAATAACCACCTTTAATGATGATTTAATTTCATCCGCAAATTTTCTTCCCCAAATTGAATTTCCACCTTTACCCGTCCCCGTTGGGTCACCGGTCTTATGTTTATTAGGAAAGTCAATATAATCATAACGATATTTCAAATTATGCCAATGATATTACCTGAATCATGAATCCTTTTATGTTTCTAACATAAATGTAAAATTTAAATCATATTAATACCATTCTATAAATTCTACACCGTCACCTTTCATATACCTATGAAACAAGTTATTATCATAATATCCACTTGCGCAGAGTGCTAAAAAATTCTATTGAAAATTTTTTTTTATTAACAAGAATGAGAACAAGAAATATACAATATTGTCTAGGTATTAATTAAATAACAAACCTCCGCCGTTTTAGGAACTGCTTCACAAAAAACTTCAATCTTGAGATCACCCAAATCTGTATGCAGAGTAACAGACTACATGTTTAATTAAGATAATTGTTTATAAAGTTTGATTAAAAGCAAGAATATTTTTAGACCTCACCATTTCCCTCGCGAACTAATTTTTTTTCAGATTACAAGAGGACACATTTTATATCTTTTTATGGTATCACAAGGCAACAGCCAATTGTACTACATAGGAATAAATTGGAATTATTTACCAAACGTATATGAATTCTGGGTACAGTGTACTACTCAGCACTTATTTCTCACCCATTTTATGTGCTCAAGTCTTTCAGTGTTCCTTAAGTAGATTTCTGTCTTTTTTTTCTTTAAAAAAAATATATATACAGTATATATATTTATTGCAATAAACCTTAGGGCTCAAATTGAGCCTTCGAAAAAAAAGTAAATGGCAAAACCAGATTTGAGTGATTTATTTTATTACATCAAGCCACAAGGTGAAGTAAATGTGGATATAAAAAAAAAAAAAAAAAAAAAAATCCTTTAAAGCGTTCTAATGTTACATACCTTTATAGAACAAACCAATCATACTTCGCTTTCACAAGGAACAGCCAGTGACTTAAGCGAAAACATAGGTCCAAATTTAAACGACTTTGACCTAACAGCCATTTATGATCGATTTGTTCGACCATATAAAGAGAAAGGGGTTGAACGAGACCCCACATATTTTCCTTATATTAATAACCTTCCAGGTGATTTTTTAGAGTAGGAAAAAAAAATTCCCTTTTCATGATTAGATAGGTACAAAAGGTCTAAGCTTTTTTTTTTCTTTTTCATGGGGGTTTATATGGGACAGGAAAAGTAAAAATAATTCCAGATAGAAGTTTCAGAAAATTCTTTGAAAATAAAAATAAAAGAAAATGGGGCAAAAAATATCCACCAGAAGACTATCCACTAGATGCTAAAACGATCGAAAATAATATGTTGAACTTACTTAAGCCAGGACAGATTCCAGGAGTAAGTATTTTATGTTATTATTTTCCTAGGCGGGGAATTTGACTATAGACAATTATTCAAATAAATTTGATGGATGTGTATGATAGTTTAATCCGGCTGAATTTGGCTTAGACGATGAGAAAAAATCATATTCAACGTCAACACATAATAATAATAATAATAATACTCGTTCAACAAAAAGTAGCACCAGTAGTAATTTAGAATTGGGTATGCATATTTAAAATGTCCGTTGATCGCATAACAACCATTTTGTGAAAAAAATAACATTAAATTTGTCACGACAATGCTGTAATAGCTTCCAGTACAGCAACTTTGGACGGAGATGATCGGACGCATGAGAAGAAAAAAGTATGTTAATTTGATTATTTCGTTACACATTATTAGTATATCTTGAAGCTAAAAATATCATGACACATAGAAAAAGAAGCATAAACATGAAAATAATTATGATGTGGATAGAAAAAGAAAACATAAACACGATAAAGATCATAGAAAGGGCTCTGTTGATGAAGAATACAAAAAGAAAAAGCGAAAAGAAAAAAAAGTTGGTATTGACAATGCGGCTTTTATGAATCATCATTCCTTGAGCACGACCGCATAATTAATCAAAATGACATAATCAAATAGGGGAAAGAAAGGTATAATTAAGATAAACGCTTTTCTAGGTTGGTTTATTTCGTGAGACTTTACATTGATTTCTTAATCTTATTAATGACAGGTAATAATAGAATCAGTAATGTTTTATCCATTTATTTTTGTTATCATTTTCAGAAAATATACTTTTCTCTTTTCTGTACATATATAAATTTTTTTTAATTTTAATAATATTCAGATAAAAAAAAAAAAAAAGGGAAAAATTTTTCAAAAATTATATACTATCGAAAAAATTATATTTATATTTATATACGTTTATTATACATCTGTTATTGATCTGTATATATTGATTATCTGTTATTGTATTGCGCAATGATTATTCTTGCCATCTAAAAATTCAACGAATTGCAAATTTTGTGCAACGTAGTAATCATGTTCTATCGCCAACTCTTCTTCAACAACGCCCGGGTGTATACGTTGCAATTCATAAAAAAGCAAATAACCGTGCCGACTGAATTCGCTAAAAAGCAAAGTCATATCCTGCAATGTGCTAAACTCCCTTACTTGTTCGCCTATATTAAATATTTATTAGACATCGATAGTAAATATCATACAATTTATAACAATCATATCATATCCATTTTAACCATGCTCACCATCTAAATCATCAAGCCTATACCATCGATCTTGTTCCTATGCAAATAAATAAATAAATAAATAATAAAAAAAGTTGGATAAAAAAACAAATCTTTCCTTGCTACCTAACATCCCCTATTGGATTATACTTACATCGTCTAATGTATAACCTTTATAATGTCCATGTGTGGGTGATTCGCCATAATGGCAAACAGCTGATCGTAGTTTTAAACGATATTGAATGTCAACGCCACAATGACATTGCTCGTCGGCTGCATCTGAACTTACAAAAGAATTAAAATTGACTGATGGCGGAATATATATTTTCTTCTTTATTCTAAATGGCTGTGATTGATCATTGTAACCATATCGTTTCAATACCAATGGTAGAATCAGGTGGTTGGTTGGAAAATGTGACTCAACCGCATTTATTTTTTCACCTATGTAAACAAATCGATCGATCAAATTTATGCTTAATCTAACAATTTTTAGTTAAAAGTTGTCATTACCTTGTTCATTACTTGCTGAGTAAAACGGTAAAAGTTTTAGCACTTGCCATGCTGAAACTGGCATTTCAGTTTGTTCAATACCATCTGATGAAAACCGTTTTATTCCAGACACAACATTATCATGAAAATGTGTTATTAAAACTTCTTCCAAAGAAACTGGCGTTTCATCATGTGGATCTCCTGGTATGGCTACTTGAATCAAACGTTCGGTTATAACTCGCTCATCATTTGGATCTTTACTTCCTCCATGAAATAAATGAATTCCAAGTGGAAGATATGGAAGTTCATAAAGGCATGATAGAAATAAAAACAATTCACTGGCATCCTCTTGCGTTGGATTTCCATATTCATCTTTACCAATCCAGCCACAATCAAACAAACATTCGCGTAATTGCTATCAATTTTAAAAACGTCATCATTTTTAACTTTTCATTATTTACTAATTGTTTGCTAATTTTCCCTCTCACCTTAACCATATAAGCATTTATATGTTTGCCTTTTCGAAACCGATTCACAAATAATCGTAAATTCGACTGCAAAGTTCTTACATTCAATCCTTCTGGTTGAATAAAAAGTAAGCCGTCAAAAGATCGTGTTTTTGCGAACATTGCAAACATTAAACTATCTGTAAATGATCATATTAATGTATTTGGTAATTTACATTAGTCAACTAACTGATTTAGCGATTCACTCTTTACCTATATAACAGCTAGTAAAACGATCATTTTCTGCTCCAAGCATAATTACGTCTTTTCGAATATCTGATACTATCCCATCTTCTGCTTCTATTAAATCTTCACAATAATCCGCTACTTCCATAACATTCCACGCATTTCCCTCCAACAATCTTTCTAAGTGTAATGTTTCCAAAGGATGTCCCAACTCCTCTAAATAAGTACGCAGTTGATCTATCTTACTTTCTTGTTCTGTGATCGTTAATTCGACAAGTTGGGTTGAATCCTTTCCAGAATTAGGAAATAAGTAATCCTTAATTCTACTTACTGGTGAACGTGTGCGCTTTAAAGGAGACACCCTCCCTTGAACATTAGGTTCCGAAACCTCCATGATATGAAAAGCAAACTTTGTAATGGAAGTGTTCAAATGATAGATATATATATACCTGTATATATCTGTCCTAATCTGATTTATTACGTACTAGTTTTCTTGTTTAGGCTTAATTCATGTTTCTTTAAATTAAAAACAGGTCATGTTACACTCGTGTAAACAAAAATTTTTCATTAAAATGAGCTGTGTTCTATTTTCAATCTAAATGCGTTTCTTTAAATGTTACCGTATTTGTTATGTTCTATTTACAAGTTTACTATAAATACATTAATTTTTATTTTAATAGAATCTAATACATGTACTGTACATTCGTTTGAAGTCACTGAATGCTTGGCCGTTTATAGGATTTTTTTGATTCTAATTTGTGATTACTACGTATATTTAACTGGTTGCAATTATTTTTAAAAATGTTCTTTTTACATATTAGGCCGTACAAATTTAATCTTAGTTTTCTTAACCCAGCCGGAATTCTCTAGTTAAATTGGGGTTAGGGTTAGGGTGTATATAATTCCGTTTTCATTAGTCAATTGTTAGAAATGTAATTTAATGTATTTCTGCAAGCGACGACGATAATTAATATGATGCAATACAGCAATATATGAAAATAACTAGTGATTTGAACCGGTTAGGCTATAATCGGTTAACCGACCCGAATCGAATAAATTTCGGGTAACCGGTTGAGTAAATTCTTAATCGGTTGACCCGTACAACCGGTTGAGAATCGGTAATCGTCAAAAGGTCAAAAATTTGGGTAAAGCTCCGAGACTTTCCGTAGGTAAAGTGTGAAGTAGAGGCCTGCGTTGGGTCCCGCAGCCGGGCCTGAAGCAAAATTTTATAATTGCGGGCCGGGCCGGGCCGAAAAATTTGCAAAATTTTATAATTGCGGGCC
>CAJVQA010001301.1:0-26378 GCA_910591915.1 Cetraspora pellucida | reverse complement strand
TTTCAAATCACATAAATGCTATATGTTTGATATGTATAACATTTCGCGCAGTAATCATTCAACCAATCAGATCACAGCTTCTTTAATAATTTGATTATTGAATTCGATCTTGGGATCCTGTGATCAGGAATGGATAATTTATACCTCATTAGAACTGTCTCAGTAAGCTGATTCGAATGGTGGTGGTTTCATCGAATTCTGCCTAGTAGTTCAAGAGTTATGGTTATTTTTGTAGATTAACATTAGTTATATAAAAAACATATAAGAGAAAAAAATAATAAGATAAGAACAAAAAGTAAAAAAAAATTTTACAAGAAAGTAAAAGATGAATTTAGTTATAGTTTAGTTAATATTAGATCAAAATTCTTTATTTAAGACTTGTTTTAATTAGGCAAATATGTATTACAAGTTTAATTAAGAGTATAAACCAGATTATTGCAATAGAAACTACAAAAGAATTAAATTATTAAAACTGGATATTAAAGGTTATTAGTACAGTTTTTTTAATAAATTTGAAAGCTAGAAGTATAATATTTACAAGATATATGTATAATGCATAGCTGAACAAGTTTACTTAAGACACTAAAATTAATTGTCTTAATAAATAAAAAGTTATAAGTGTTTTATATAAATAATTTTTAGTTAATTTTTATACAATAGATTTGTAGAAAAAGTTTTTTCTAATTATTTTCTAATATATTTTCAAATTTAAATAACAAAAAAAAATATACAATCATTTATTTAAATAAAAAATATAATGTTATAATAATAAAAAAAACCAATCAATATGTTGATCTTTTATATATTTTATTGTCTGATTATATTTAGTACTATATTCTAAATAAATTATTTTTTTATTTAATTAGCAATAAGTTTTTTTTTACAAACTTATAACAAAAATTACAAATATCATAATATTTATTTTTTTTATTATTTTAACTTGTATTATTTGTCTTGTATAATTTACAAAATTTTTGTTTTTTACAATTAATGCAGAATTTAAAATAATATTTTCAAACACTATTTTATCTAATCTTATTTATTTTATATTCTTTATATAATGATGAATTTTCAATTAAAAATTTTTTATAATATTCTTTGTATTTACTATTCTTTTTAAATTTTCTGTTTTCACAAGTACAAATAATTTTTAAATTAAATAAAAATTCAAGTTTACTATTATTAATAAAAAAACTCTAGCTTTTCTTCAAGAGATTTATTATTTTTTTCTAATATAACTTTATGATTTTGAAGTACATATTCAATTTCTTTTAAAAATCTTAGATTAAGTGATACCTCAAAGACTTGCTTATTATCTCATATAATTTTGTTAATATTTTTAAATATAAATGTGAATATTGAATTAGAATAATTGTAAATATTTTTTATAGTTATTATTATCTTGTTTGTTTAGTACAAAGAATAAAAACTAAAATATTTTCATTATTAAAAACACAAATGTAACAATATTTTTCATATTTTGAAAAGGTTTTCACATTACAATAATGTTCTAAACAACTTTGGCAAAATGGTGCATTCTATAGAATACATTTTTGACAATTATATATAATTATATAGAACACTCTTTGTAATTATTTTGAGAAGTTAAAATATTATATTTCATTGTTTAGTTTCAAAAAAAAAATTCTAGATAATTATTATTTTACTATTGTTTATTTTTATAATTAGAAAATATGCATACAGATGTATTATAGATAATCCTAATTTTTATAGTTTATTAAAAATTAACTTTAATAGAAATAAAAATGTTTTACAAAATACAAATAAAGAATAATCAAAATATAGAATATAGTTTTATATAAAACTTACTAACATCTTTTATAATCATATTAATATCTTTGTTATAAGAATTGATGAATCTGTTTTATAATTTCTTAAGTTCACTATTATGTTTATTTGCTAAATATAAGAAAAAAAATATAAATTCTAATATCAAAATTCTAAAATAAATAATAAACAATCTTTTGTAATAAAAATATTCTCTCTTAAAATTCTTTTAGTAAAATGTTTAATTTATTTTTTTAAATGTTTCAAAAAAATAACTATTCTGTTTTTAGTAATTGATTTAGTATAAGTTAATATTCTTTAATTTGTAACTAAATCATTATTAAGTTTTATAATTTATAAATTAAAAGTTTAAATACTTTTGATAAAAAAGATTATATCTGAGTATAAATCTTGTCAAACATCAGTTAACTGACTTATTTTATAATAATTAAAAAATAAACTGTATTGTTTTGTATAAACTAAAATAAATAGTTTATTTAATAGAGACAATTTAATTAATATTAGTTTAAAATAAAATACATCTTGAATAAACATAAAAGATAATATTGTTAAATAGAGAAAACAAAACATAAATTTGAATTAAGTCTAATAAAATGATTTATTGATAAATAGATATATATATTTTGCTATAACTATACAATACTTTTTTTGTACAACATTGCAATCTCTAAAACTATAATAAAAAAAATTTTAGTTGAATCAAGTTTGTTACTAAATACTTTGATCTTTGTACAAGTTTATTTTTATAAATAAAAATTGATTGGGTTCTGAACCTTATTTACATTTTTAGTATAATACCAAACTTATATTTTACCAAAAATACAAGTTTTTCAAATATAATAAAAAAGATATATATAGGTTTATTTTCAAAAATGCTTTGTCTAATTTATTAGAATTGTTTATATATTTTTGTATCCAATTTTAAATCTTGCTTTTTTGTTTTCTAGTTTGTTACAATTTATAATTAGAAACTGAAAATGGATCAATACTTTGTTTACAATATAAAGAGAAATATTATATTACCTTCTTTAATTTTAGTTTTATAATTGCTTAATTGCATATGACATCTAAATTTAGGTGTTAATTCTAAGAAAAGCTATTGTTTACATGCAGTTCAATGTCAAGAATAAGTGTCAATTTACTTTTGCTTTAAATTTTTTTTTATTTGTTACCGAATCAAATTTGCTTTTATATTTGTAGGCAGCTCAATATGGATTAGAAGAAATGAAATTGCTTTAATTATTTAAAATGATGTTGCTTAATAATAATCTATTTTAATAAGTTATAATTTAAAGACTATACAATTTATTTTGATCATTATAGTAGTTAAGTAAAAAGTAGATTGAGATTTCAAATGTTTTGTTAAAAGTCTTTAAAAAGTAGAGACTGTTAATGTTATACATATATTAAAACTGATAAAAAATAATATTCATTATAATTAAATTTAACATAAATAATTTAATTTGTAATTGATTACAGGTGAGAGAGATTCACTTTGAATCAAGTACTGTCTCTGCTATAAGGTCTTTATTAATTATTGTTTTGTCAAAGATCTTAAAGATAAGTTGATATTTTATTTTCAAAATATCATTTTATAATTGAAATTGATAATGATTTATTATATTAATTATTTTTATCATATTCTAATTATAAATTTTCAAGCCTTTATAATTATTCTTTTCAAATTAGTTTGATAAACATTATTTCAATCTTTGTAATTGTGAATATGTATCATGGTATAATTGTAATTTACTATAAGATTTTTTTTTAAACTAATTATTATTATTTGAATCTTTGTGGTTTAAATATAATTGATTGTAAATCTATAATTATTTGAGTTTAAAAGTCATGAATATGTATAATTTTACTATAAGATTTCTTTTTTCAATTTTACTTGTATTTCAATATAAACTTGTTTTCAAATTAGTTAAATAAATAATGTTATTATTACTTACATTATTGTAATTACTAAATTCATATAAATTTTAAAATAATACAATGAATTTATACCAAACTATTATTGTTTTAAAAATTTTTTTATTGACTTGTTAATTAAAAAATTATTATTGAATCTAATTTGTGTCTTATTATTAGAAAAAAGAACATGATTAACTATTCTATAAAATTATGCATATAGATTTAATAATGCATTAATATGAATTAAGAAATTCATATAATTATTTTGTTAAATTGTCTTAACAATATTATGATTAGTTATTCTATGAAATTATCATACAGTGTAAACTAAAAGACCACTTTTACAATATGTTACATGATTTTTAAAAACCTAGAATATAAAGTACTCTGAGTATTAAAGATGAATTAATTGCACTTGGGAATATAAAATGCCTGGATACTAAAGGTAAATTAATTGTGCTTAGTATATAACATATTATTGCAGCACTTATAAAGTACAACTTATACTCCTTAGACCATAGTATCCCTCTAATTATAGAATATTTTAGTCTATATGGCATAGTAATAATAAATATTTAAAAATAATATAATTAGTTAAAGATAAATATATATAAATCTAATAAAATAGCATTGCTTTGACAGTAAATAATATAACAAACACTTATCAAACAATTGTATACTTAATTTTCTATTGCACTTATTTTATATTTTTGTACTTTCTTTTTGATTCTCTTATTATATATTGTGTGCTATCTTCATCTTAATTTTTTTCTTACTCTATTTCTTTTTACATCATATCTCTATTTTTGGTTTAATAATAGAATTATTTCGCCAATAGATCATTTCACCAAACCTTAATTGTATAATTTAAAATTCATATTAATTAATTAAAATATTTTTTGCTATAAAAAATTTATTATATCCAATTAAAAATTATTTGGACATATTGGACATTGTCCAAATGTCCAATATAATAATGTGACATCTCTGTTTTTTGGTCTTTAATTTTAACAATACTGTTGACTTTGTATTTTTAATTATAATCTGTGATGCTTTAATTCAAAATATATTCAATGATCCAAAGTTATCCGATACTAACCATATTATTTCATGCGAACTTTTTGTCTTTGTCTTTGAAGTACAATTATTAAAGCATTCATATTTCATCTTTAACAATAATTTTTTAAATTCTTCAACTAATTCCTACAAGAACCAAATTTCTATTCTAATTCATATACGTATCAATTTCAATCCAACCTCAAACATTTATTGTTACTGTTGATGCTGAGAATTGGTCTGTTTGATATGAAAATTTTTAAGAGGTAAGTCACAATTAAAGGATATAAAAAATAGTAAATTTAACAGTAGAAGTTGTTGAAAATTAATATGGTTTTTTAAAGTGTTGTAATGCAACTAGCTTACAATGAAAAGGCTTTTTTTATTTCAAGTAAATTTTTCTTTGATTTTTAACAAAATAATCGTAGAGCAAATTATTCTGGTTCTAATAGTAGTATAATTACTTATTAATAGAAACTTTCGGTATTTCAACATGAAACAAAAATAGTACCGTTGTCGCAAAATAATGCCCGAGTCGTTATCAATTACAGAGAGCTAAGATTTAATTTTGGCAAAAATTTTTTTTAAAAAAAATTGTTTTTATTCGTCTTAACTCTCTGGAAATGATATGCCCTGAAATAACGCCCCTGGGCATTATTTCGCGATAATACGGTAATGATTCTACTACTTAAATTTGGTGATATTTCTTTGGCTGTTTTTTATAGTCAGGTTAGAAAATATGGTTAAATTACATTATTGTCTTTTTAGATTCTTGAAATTAATAATAACAAAATTTATTGGCTTTAAATTCCATGTAATTTAAAATCTAAAAATTGACATTTTTATAAGCTTGTTTTTATATAATCAACTTTTTTTATAACCAATTATTTAATGAAATTAAGTTCATTATTAATTATAAAAATTATTACGTTTTCGTATGGATCTATGAAACTTTATAATGAAATAATTATAATTTTGAGAAAATTTAAGATTCTGCAAAATCCAGAGATCGTAATAAAGAAGCTTGTTGAAAGAGGGATTAAATATATTTTAATATGTTTTTCATTAGTATTAGTCAGGAGTTTCGTCGATTTAGGTTAGTCGGCCGATTTATTGAAAAAATTAACTTAGAGTCTACTCTTAAAATAGAATCAATGTAAGAACTCCGAATCTAAAATATGAGTTACAGTTAGTCTATGGGTTCAAAATCTACTTGAGTGGATTTTTAATCTTGATAATTTATAACAGAACTTTATAAATCGTTTAATTGAATCTTGATCGACTTGATTGGTCAAAAACTCACGCCTTGGTCGAAGATATAACATCGCTTAGTCAGTCGATAGTTTAGGCCTCTACTGCTACTAACACCAGTCATTAATGTACATAACAGTAATGTAAATCGATGGCTTGATAATATCTTGAGCTGCTGTTAATTACGTTATTTAGAAGATCGTACACTATGAAATATAACTGTGCATCCCAAAATAAGGCGGTCCCTATATAAGGTGTCAACCTGGCTGGAAGCACGTATATAATAATTTGAGAAGCCAGGTTCAGAAAAATTATTTAAAGTAACTCCCATACAATAACGCTTAGATATTCAAAATAACAAGCTAGTGGTGTTATTTCGTGACATTACGATAGTAATATTTACCTCAAGGCTTGAATTAAACTTAAACTTTAAAACTTAAAGTTAGAGGTTAATATTTTTACTTTACACACAAAATATTAATTACTGTATTAAAACAAAGACCTTATTCCCGGATTTGAACTAAACCCCAGTCTTTACATTAATTTCAAATATACGGTACCTAGAACTCTAATATATACAATATCATTTTCAAATTCATCAGTTTTTTTTTTTTTTGACGATTTTTTTTTATTAAATTCATTTAAATATTTGACAAAAAATTGAACTTTAAAATCAAAAATATACATATTCAAACTTAAAAACAAAAAAATAATACAGGGAATTATTAAAATCAAATTTTATGCCTTTGATGTTACTCTATAGTAACTCATTATAGTATCAAAAAAAAAAAGTGTTCATTCTAAGAAAAAAAATCCAATCATTTAAACATTAATACTTTATTCTTCAGAACGCCATGTCCGCATATCACGATGATTTTCAGCATCAATGATTTTCGCTTTCTGTAAAAATAGAGACGATTCATAATCTTGTAATGATAAATGGTTAACTTTTTGATTTAAAAAAAAAAGAAGTTGACTAATGTATCAAAAAATATTAACAATTTGAATAAACAATGATTAAAAAAATATATAAATACCATATGCTTTTAGTCCTTTTCCAAAATTGTTTAATGCCAGTATCGCATATACCAAAGCCGCCTGAAATATAATGATAAAATAAGAATTCATTAGTCAGATTGATAAAAAAAAATACAATCATAATATAATGTGAAGGAACTTACTAATGATATTATAAAAAAAAGTAACGCTAAATAATAGTAAAAAAAAAAAATAGTGTTATTTATTTGTTGTAATAAAAACAAATATAAAAAATTTAATTTGTAAAAGAAAACTTACTAAACAATATCCAAAAAGTCCACCCTATAGCAGCAGCAGAGCTTCCATGGACTGTAAGCAAATAGATCAATTCTATAACTAATAAAAGCCAAAAAACTATAAATGCCAACATTCCACCTTTTGATTCTTCAGATACCTATTTTGTGAAAAATAATCAAAAGGTTAAAAACAATAATAAAAATAATGATGAGATAAATAAAACAAAATAAAAATTAGTTTACCGCGTAAAAGGCCAATGACACAAATATAAATGACAACAATAATAATAAGAAATTAAAAAGAAATAAATATTCATCGGACATTGCAGTATCTCTGATAAGTGGCAGAATTGCACCGAGTGACATAAAGAAATAAGAAAATATGAACAGCATGTTAACTTTTAATAATGCAGTAAAGATAAGTCTCGTCTTATATGCAGCTACATAAGTTTTTAGGAAGGATGAGTAAGTTGGAAATATGCAAATAAAAAAAAAATTTAAAAAGAAAAGTAAATATAAGACGCTTACAATGTAAAGTAAAATCACCATAGTTTGTATATTTTGTCAAACCAAACTTTTTGCAAAGAAAGAAAGTCAAAATCCCCATGAGAACAGTAAATACAAAGGCTACAGCAAGATGTGAAATTTCAATTCTCGTAAAGGATGAATTAAGATCAGTCAGGTTAAGTATTGTGCAAGACTGTTGCATTCTTATCAACGATACATTGGAATCATTGGCTTGAAACTAGGAATGTATAAAAGAAAATGGTAATATAAAAAATAAGAAAGAGATGATTTAAGTAATATAATTATTAAGCAATAGTAGATATTACAATTCCGAATATTCCAGCGACAAAATCCAAAATAGTTGCGGCTATAATACATATTGTGTCTTGATATATAATCTAGATCAAGAAAATAAGTGTGTACATCAGAGCAGATAATTTTAAACAAACTAAATAAACTTTACCAACCGAGTCTATGATAAAATACACTTGAAATATATGAAAGATTAAGAAAACAGCGTTTTCAGAATAAGGTATACTTATTGGAGAAAGTATATCATTAATATAACATGTCGAGTTAGGTCTGCTTATTTGGATTTCAGGCGCTACATTTTCGGCCAAATTTATATTTAAGACCAAAATTGTTATTTGCAGACTTTCTAGTATGAGGAACTGTATTACTGCCAGCAACGCGAATACACCCGTAACTCTCGATGATTTGATCACCTTCCACTGTATATTTAAATTAAATAAGAATGATTATATAAATATTTTCAAAAAAATATTAAATATATTTAATAATTTGATAAAACCATCATTGTTTAAAATAGAAAAATAACTTCTTTTCATTCAGAAAATAAACGTTCAATAATTTATAATAACAGAAACATGGATATAAAGGGATGTCAGTTACGTACCTTCTTTTTAAAATCCATAAAGGCCATTATCATTAACTCATGCTTTTTTTCGAAAAAAAGAACAAAATTTAACAGAAATTGTGAAAAGTCTAATACGATTTTAGAATTCTAGACAAAACTGGGCGTAAATATGCGCCAAAACATTTCAAGTTCTTGATGAAATCTTAAAAGGAAACAATCTTCAAAGTTGACTAAACAGGATTAAATATACACGTTTTAACCAAACTTCAAAATCATAACATCTAATACTAAAAATACTTTTTTTTTTACACATGGTTATTAACAAGCTTGATAAGTACTTGGCAACCTGACAGCTTATCATGTACATACCGATACGTACATACGTATTTAAACTGATATAATATAATAATAATAAATTAGTATTGATGGGCATGTAAACTTGATCAAAATTTGTATTTAAAGTTTTGATCAACCACCAAAAAGCATATAAATTTATGTTAGTCTACAAACATTCCTAGTAAAGTCAACAAATACGTTAATACCTGTGTTTGATCAACTAATAGAATATTATACTAGAGACAAGCACCGAAAGAATAAATTACATATGATCGGAGTTATTGATTCAATTTTAAGCACAGCCCAATTCAATCAATTGGTAGTAGCTACGATGCATAATCATCAGTCTGATAAATTTTTTTCTATTCAAAGACTCACGCGGATCAAACAGTAGACACAACTCGGCTGTGAAATCTTTTTTTTTTAGATTATGCATCGTCAGCACAGCAATTTTAGGTTAAATACAGAAATGTATTTACATACACACTTTTTAGTCAATGGAATCGATAAAAATAAAATGGGATTGCATGTATTTGCATAAACACGAACAATGACAAAACTGAACTTTTTTATAACTATAATAAATAGATATAAAGTTCCGAGCTAATATTAGACTCATGCTTAACGTTGCCCTTATCATTTGCATCGATTGATTTTATATATAGAACATTCTAGTATGATCATTTATTCATTTCCGACATGTAAAATTCACATTAGACCGATAATTAATAACAGGGTTATAGGTCCTGCTAATGGGAATGTGTAACTATCAATGGTCAGATGCTTACGCAACTGATTAGTGTTTGTTACACGTTTCTATCATTACGTAGTCATTAAATTTGGTTTGAGTGAATCAAACAAGGCTGAGTTATTTTTATTCTTAATACGTATTGGCTCTTTATAGCTGTTATTAATATCACAAATTAATTAAGGTGAAATTGCTGCTGATATGTATAATTTTGCAACATATCGTGATACGTATATCATAACGATAATTGTATAATATAGTACGGCGGTCATTGATACCGTTTATGTTTTTTAAAATCTCTTTAGTTCGTGTAGTGTATCTGGTAGTATAAGTATAGATGACGTATACCGTATAAAATAACATGCATGAATGACGTAATAAAATGAAAGTAATTTTATAACGTAAACGGTGTAATACTCATAATCAAATAGTGGCCGTGCTATAATAATACAGAAAATATGAAATAAACAAGTATAGAATTTAGAACCAGTACCGTAGAGTACTCTCCTGAAAAAGTATCCTTCTTAAGGTACTAATTAATTGTAAATTTTAATATTTTTGAAAAGCATCCCGATACTACTCAACCGTATAGTAATTTGTCGATGGCAATCGCTTCACTGATAGTTTATCCGACAGTACATAAGGTTATGACTAAGATTTGATTAGTGGTAGGTATACGTTTATTAAGTTGTCATTTGGCATGTTGACTAAATAAGCTAAGTATAAATTGAATTTCCAAAAATTATTTCCTGAAAAAAACCTAATAAAGCTGTCTAATATTAGCTGTAATGTTAATTTAGTTCTTTTATAAACATTTTAATTTGTTTATTTTTAATGCAAATTTTTTATTTAAAAGTTCAAAATTAATTATGTTGCATCTATTCTAATAATTATACGTTTAAATATTGTATAATAAAATTAATCTATGAAGTTTACAAAATCTTTTTAATGCAACTAATCAATATCAATATTAGATAAAAATCAAATTGACCCATTCGGATTTGATTTATATTGCTATTACATTTATTACAAAATCTTTGAAGCATTTTATAGTTTATAACAAAGTGCTAGTATTAAGTGTTATACTTTTTTTAGTTCAAATTAGCATTAAATATTAAAATATAATATTAATCTTATTAGGGTGTGGCAATATCAAAATAAGGCGTAAAATTTCAGATTCCTAAATTTATTATAATTAATTAAATTACATAACTTGTTTATAATATAAAATAATATAAATATTACTAAGAAAAACTATAATATGAATTATTATTTTATTTTAATAACTGAGTATAACAATATTTTATTATGCATTTATAATTTTTAAGAGGTAGTTCGCAGTTAAAAGACATAACCAAGTATCATAGTCGAAACTTATATATTTTTATAGTAATGGAATTCAGATTCACTACAATTAAAAGTACTACAAAGTAAATATAGTTTGAATCTTTAATTAAAGTTGTAAAACATGTTATTACGATTCTAAAATCGGTTGTGTAAATCACAAGAAATTAAATTAAGTTTTTTCATTCTTATTATATGTATTTTTTTTCTTATTATTAGGAATTTTTGGTTGGCATTCCATCACAACATTAAAGTTATGGTAAAACTCCACCGTATTTTTATACCCTTTAGCTGTAGACTGCCCTTAATCTTTAATTTAAAAATTATATAATGTAGTAAAAATTATATTTTAATAATTAAATAAAAAATATAATTCTTTTTTATTTATATTATATTAATTTAAAGACCATTAATATATTTAAGATAACTATTATTTATTTTAATAACCCAACCGACCGAATCTTGCTAAAATTAAGAAAAAATTTTTAGTATATTTACTATCCGACTGGTTTTTTGAAATTTTTGTCTGTAATATCTGAAAAATAAAACCAAAAGTCGGATTCCGAGTCATTTTTTAAAATTTTACGTTGTCAAAACCAAAAATTAACTTTATATGCCCTAATTTTACGGAATTTTAAAATTACACTATATTTAATTTACAATTAAAATAGAATACACAAATAAACATTTAGAATAATATATTTATATTTCCAAAACACAAATAAATTTATAATTATCAAATGAAACTTGTAAAACTTAATAAAAGATTTTGAATATACTAGTTAGTAGTTTGCTTTCTTGTTTTATTACAACTTTTATTGGTTGCAAATAGGGATGGGAAAAAAAGTCCAGTTGATTTCTGAAATTTTGAAGCCTATAAAAACAGTGTTCCACAATTGGTGCCGATATTATTATATGTAATTAGTATGATAAACACACTTTTAGCAAATTGGTTCCATTTGCTAAAAGCATGTTTTTATCATACTAATTAAATATAATAATATCGGCACCAATTGTGGAACACTATTTTTATAGGCTTCAAAATTTCAGAAATCAACCGGGCTTTTTTTCCCATCCTTATTTGAAATTAATCAAACAGTAAAGGTTCAATAATTTGCCCTTATGTAGATTGCAATAACTTTTAACAGATTGAAATAAAAATGATGAGACGATACCCTCAAATAATAAACTTTTCCTCTTTATTTACTTATGTTTTCATCAATTTAGTCAACAAGTATTAATTTCTTATAATTTTTGTATAATACTACAGTAGACTTATATTTATTCGATATTATAGATAAGATTTCTTATTTTGACGATAATTAGTTTTCGGGAGAAACGAAACAACTGATAATCGTAATAAACTTCTCTGTTAAGGAAGCACCACCCACAAGAAATCCATCAACATCAGGTTGTTTCGCTAAACAATCATATTACGCAAAGATATATTAATAATTATAACATAGTACATTTTTGATGAATTCCTTCATTCAACGACTAGAAAATAAACTCACCGAGTTCTGAAGAATTCTTGTCATTAACAGAACCTAATAACAAGATACAGATTTTGATTTATCAATATACCATAAAAATAAATATTCCAAATAAGTTATAGGTTATTACCTCCATAGATAATACGTGTATCTTGGGCCACTTGTTGCGATACATTTTTTGCTAACCAATTTCTAATGATAAGGTGAACTTCCTGGGCCTAGCAAAAGTTAAAAGTGTTAATAATATTAAAAGTGTCAATAATAGTAAAAAAAAAACATTCAAATATACTATTATTAATTATTAGTCCATACTTGCTGTGGCGTTGCTACTTTTCCCGTACCAATAGCCCAAACAGGTTCATAGGCAATTACAACATTTCTCCAATTATTGACCTTCTCACTTATAGATTTAAGTTGTCTGATCACAACCTCTTCAGTTTTTTCTGACTCTCGCTCTTCTAATTTTTCTCCAATGCAGGCTATCACTTTCATATCAACATTTAAGGCATGTGCTACTTTAGAAGCAACAAACTTATATCCATTAAATGGAAAACAAAATGAGTCAGAATAGGGCATATTAGAATGAGAATACTAAATATGTCAAAACATGACATACTTCGTCCGACTCTTTAAAGATCTCCCGACGCTCTGAATGACCCAAGATTACCCAATCAATACCAAGGTCCTTTAATTGTTCAGGGCTTTTTTTGAAGAAAAAAAAATTTTTTTTTTTCAATATATCATTTGAATTTCATTATTCGATAAAAAAAGACCCCTCATTTCTCTATAATGAACCCACCTGACCTCACCAGTGTAAGCTCCTTTAGAGCAATTAAAAGCATTCTGAGCGGCAATACTAATACCCTCACGAACGGATCTGTGTGCCAGATCGAGAAATAGTGTCGGAGGGGCGATTACTACTTCTGTAATTTGAAATAAAATTGTAGCTAAATTGTATTTGTTTTTTATTATTCATTTATTTTTATAATAAATTCTCACCAACGTGATCATCACATTTTAATGCATTCAATCTATCTATTATCTCCTTAAGCATGGTTTTAGAACCATTCATTTTAAAGTTTCCTTTATTTTCATCGAAATTAAATAAGTCATTAAACTACTGGATAAGTAATCATTATCGTTCGTAAAACTAACATACCACCAACAAAAGGTTTGCGATTATGTTTATCCATAGCTTTAGATGATTTCAAAATCAGCGAGAAAAAAAACTTATAGTGAAAAGAATGATATTTTTATCTTTCAGAAGTCAGAAAATAGAACCTGCTTTTAGTTACCGGTTTTTTGAAATATAAGATACATTAGTAAAGATCATCATGTTTATCATTTCTCATTTTTACTTAATTATAACCATTTCTGTAACTTTTTTTTTTTTTTGCATCTACCGAATTAATTGTGGCCTGATCCAAAAGTCCGAACCCAGATCTGATGTCATGGGACGAAATTCGTCTGATTGGCTGGTGTAAATCAATTGCCTGGGTAACTTATTTATACACTTTAAAGTACTTTATGCAATCGTAAAATTTATACAAGCAAAAAAAATCGTCACAAATATTATTTCTATCTTCAAAAAAAAAAAGCTAGAAAGTGAACTCCAAAGTTAATCTTTTAAAATCTTATTCACAGAAAAGGTTCAGAAAAAAAGCTATATTTGAATTTTAAAATGCATAAAAACAAAAATAATTATTAACAAAAACAGTTATCTCTTTTTTTTTAGAGATTGAGATTTCTGGTTAGGTGGTTGAAGCAAGACAAGCTTGTTCGCGTGAGAGATCTGGGGTTTACATTTGATATATTAAGTTAGTTTAATTTGTTAAAGCATACTTAGATCTAATTTAGTGATTCGAGTTTTGTTTAATAGTGAAAATCATTTTTTGCTCTACTTTATATTCGTCTATCTATATTTTATATGTATATAATTTAATAATCCAAGTGTATTTGTCGATTTATATAAAGTTTTTTCTTGAAGTTTTCGTTTCTAGTACCGTAATATTATAATATGCGTAATGAATTGCAAATTGTGATTTGATTGGTTAATAATCACATGAGATCTACAAATTGATTTATGAAGCTAGCCAATCAGACGAATTTTTGCTGAATTTAAACTATAACATATTAGAGGTAAAACCGTAATGCTGCAAAACCAGAAAAAGTGATCATCATCAGTGTTGGAAATCTGTTTCGAAATTTATGCTCTCATAAGAACACAATTATTTAATTTAATGTTCTTAAAAATATTTTTATGTTTTCAATAGCAAAAATCTCTGTTGCTATTTTTTGAAAATTTTCAGATAATATCAATAATTTATTAAATTTTTGTTTCATACTTGCTCATCTTTTATGTTCTTTCATTTTCTTTCTGAAAATTTTTAGAATTTACTTATTTTCTAATTGTCAACTTTATTTGACTATACTATATAGAGAACATATTTATTAAACAACATGTTTTCAAAATTTTTTTTATAGAGAACATGTTCAAAGTAATAAATGTTCTCATGAGAACATAAGAACATTAGATTTTCTATATTGATTATTATAATGACCTACTTATCTAATTAGTAGTAACCATAATGATTTATTTGAAATATATATATCTAGTTTCAAGAAAGTTATATTATTGTATAACAACCTCAAGATGAGATCTTATCATCTATTTATGGTTTCACAATTTTATTTGATTTGATCAAATATTTAAGTTCAAATTAAATTCAAATATGATTAAACTTGATTTAATATAAAAATATATAATTAAAGGTAAAGTATATATAGATCATTTGTTATATGATTTGCATAGTAAATTTAGATTTACATAATAAGTAAAAATATAATACTAATAAAATTTTTTAAAAACATACCAAAATTTTATTAAATTTTTAAGATATATAAATTAAAATAATTTATTTATTATAATAAAAAATTATAGTATATATTATTTTAAAAAAATTATATTTATATATATTATAAAAGTCTCAGTGATAAATTTAAATTCTTAGTAGTAATGTTCTAATTAGTTTATTATATAATTTTTATAATAGATTTATAATACCAAATTTTTAAATAAACCTATCTTAATGAATTTTAATCTGAATTTAATAATTCTATTATTATTAAAATTATAAAAATCTGCTTTACAATATTGTTTAAAAGCTTAAAAGCAGTTAAGTTAGTAAAAATATTTTTAAATATCAAAATAAAAAATTTTACAATTAAAGTTATATGATAAGTGATTTATATGAACTCTAGCTTTAAATGTTCAAATTAAAGTTATTTATTTAAAACTTTATTAAAACAATTGTTTTTTATTTTATAAAACTAGAAATATTTTTTTAAAAGAATAATTTTACTTAAAAATTTAATATTGATTAATATAATAAAAATTTTTGTAAATTGAGTTTTTTCTTTATTAATCAAAATTTTAAATTAAATCAAATTTAAATATTTGAATCAAATATTTAATTAAATTAAATTAAATCAAAAATATATTTGATTTAATCAAATTTAAAATTAACCTAATATTAGAAGTTAGCAACTTAGTAAAGTAGATAAGTTGTCAATCTTTTAAGTGATAGGTTGTAAGTTTAAAACCTACTGACAGTAAAAATTTAAGTAATTACCTATGTAATATATAGACAATATTACAGTGACACTATTCAGTTGATCAGTTGAAATAAGATATCTGTAACTATAGTTACACTAGCATAACTGACAATTATAGGGCATTTGCACAATATTAAAATTATATAAAGATGCAAACTGGCAATAAGTAGTACAAACTTAAGATAAGTTCTTATGACTGTGTAAATTCATAAAACTGAGAAGCTAGAGCCCACATAAAAAAACTTAAGTAGAAAGGTAGCACAGATCTTCAACAGTAATACTGTAAAGATTAAATCTACATCAGGAACTTAAAAAAACGTTAAGCTTATATTAATTTAACTATAATTATTAAATAAATATTTATAGATTATATTAATAAAATATTTAATATTCGATAAATATTTATGTATGTTTGAAACAGGTATTTATTTAATATTATGATAAAATATAAATTAAATATTTATTTTAATTATTTTATAAATATTTTTTTTTAATATTATAATAAAATACAAATTAAATATTTAATTTTAATTATTTTACAAATATTTTTTTTAAGATATATTATTAAATTACTTAAATTTGATATTTTTTAATTATTATAATAAATAGTATTAAAGAAACAATTAATTTTAATATTCTATAAATGCTTATTTAATATATATAATAATAATATTATAATTTAATATATATTTAATAACACCTAATATAGTTAATTGCATATTTATATTTTGTATTTATTAATTATACTTATAATGATATTTTATAAAATATTTATTTACAAAATTATCTTATACAACTATACTTGTAACCTAAATTACACTAATTATAATAATGCTAACTAATAATACTAAGTAATTGTTATTTCATCTATAATGCAAACAGCAAAAATAAAGCCTCAGAATTTCCTATAGCTCAGGAATCATTATAGGCTGCTCCAAAGAAACTCCTACTAGATTTCGAGTAACAAGAACTTAGATCTAAGATATTCCTATAGTGCATAGACCATCCTAAAAGATTCGTCATCAGAACTAAATCCTGTAACCAATATTATCTGTAGAATGATTGTTTACAGAAAGAAAAATGTTAACTAAAGCAAGAAAATGAAACTCATATAAGACCTCTACTTGTTTTCAAGAGGAGCATTGCATCTATCTAATGGGCATCTTAAAAGAAATGTATACTCAAAGATCTTTAGATCAAAGGTGACAAATTCTTGATCCTGAATAAATATTATCAAAAAAAGCAACTAACCCAAAATATCACATAAAAATGAGAATTTTTCAAGCCAAAGTGAAGGGCTTGCTTCTGTTCAGGTCCAATTTTATTGTTATATAATCTTAGTCAAATTGCCGGCTCTAAAATCTGAATGATTACTTTTATACAGTGGTTGCTACTAATCAGTAATATACATGTCAAAAATAGAAAAAATTTACATGTCACGAGTAGGGTTGAACTTTATGCAGAATATACTGTAGTTCAATAATGCTAGCTAAGTTTTTCACAGTGCTGGTACTATGTATCATGTATGAAATTTACTTGAAATCCATGTTACTAAAACTTACATGAAATTACATGTAATTTTTACAGGATGTAAATGATTCAGCAAAAATTCTGCGATTGGCCAGAATTACGTAAAGTTGGCCAGCATTATGATCCGCAAATTCTGGCCAAATTAATATCAGCTGGTATTATGATCTTAAATCTAGGCCAAAATTTAAAAATGAATTCATGATTTTTCTGCAAAATTCTGTGAGCGCAGAAAATTATCATCTCTGATTCTATGGTATTTTTCTGCAAAAAAAAAAAGTTAGCATGTGATTCCCAAACTCACCATCTTTAGCTGTTTCAATATATACACTAAAACATATGATGGAAACATAATTTAAGGTTATAGGATGAGTGAAGAATTGCAAAAAAAAAAAAAATTCAAAAAACATAATAATTACCATTGACTCTATATATAACAAACCCTACAGGCTTGCTAAAAAGCACTCATTATATAATGGGTTCATTATAAAAAGGTTCATTATATCCAGAGTTGATTTTATAATTATTGGCAGAAGAGCTTTAAATATGTGAACCTCTATTCGCAATTTACTTATTGTTATCATCTCTAATTAATAAACTGCTGTTTCTTGTCATCAATTTTTAACGTTTTTTTCTTTTAAGTACCTTCCACAGATAATATTTACATATATTCAAGCTTATGATAATCAAATCTTTTTCTTAAAAAATTTTTTTTTTGTTTTACTCTCGTATACCAATGATCATTTTTTTATTATTAACATTCAAATTCTGTCCTTATGAAAATTTTATAGTTGCTAACAACAATC
The DNA here is from genome assembly GCA_910591915.1 of Cetraspora pellucida. Classification (NCBI taxonomy): domain Eukaryota; kingdom Fungi; phylum Glomeromycota; class Glomeromycetes; order Diversisporales; family Gigasporaceae; genus Cetraspora; species Cetraspora pellucida. The sequence goes on along the minus strand of CAJVQA010001301.1, from coordinate 7,818 downwards.
AATCCATAAGACTGCAAGTATCTGGAACTACCTTAAACATATATTATGTATTGCTCTTTCAAAATCGATATTATAAAATAAGCGCAAGTGTAAGTTGCATTTTTTGAGATGTGAATTCAGTAGATCTGTAAATCTAAAGTGATATTAAAAATTTGAACCTTAATACTTTTTAACAAAATAAAATAAAAATAAAAATAAAAAAATACAGATTTGGCTTGTGTTTACTATAACATAACCTTCTCTGTAATAAGTTCATAAAGGATGCCTTTTTCATTATATTTTCAATTTAAATAAACTTATTTTTTATAATTATAAGCAATTCATTATAGAAATTGTATGAAGACTCGCCATATTACATATTACTATAGTAAACTATCTGTTTTTTCTTTATTCACTCTCTATTAGTAATGGTAATATGTAAAGAATTACATGATGAGTTTGTAACAGGTTGATTGGCAAAAATACCATTCCTGATGGATTGTCTGTACTGTTAAAAAAATAAATATCGATTTATATACCATTCCTGATGGATCGTCTGTACTGTTAAAAAAATAAATATCGATTTATATACCATTCCTGATAAATCATTTGTACTGTTAAAAAAATAAATATTGATTTACATACCATTCCTGATAAGGTTCTAAAAAAGAGTCTTTAAAATACTATACTATCATAGCGAAGTATATGAAAAATGATAGGATTAGAATTCATTTTAAAACACTATTAGGAACAGTACTCAAATAAATTTTTTTTTTTTAACTCGGTACCAACAATCCATCAGGAATGGTATTTTTGTAGTTGGATTGATAAAATAAATTTTTCTTTTATTTCGAGACTGCTCTTGACCTATAATTTGGTACAGGTTTTGTTTAAGTTCTCTTCTTAATCTTTCTCAATCTAACCTAAGGATGTTAATAGCTTAACCCAACTTGTATATTTACTATTGTAAAAATGAATTAATAAACAGAGTCAAATGAGTCCTACCCTATATTAAAATCCATTTAATATGGGCCAATGTTAATTAGTCATGACTAAAGATGCTGGACTACTGATAAAATTAGTGTTAAATTCATGAAATATAATGAAATTAATTCCACCAGTGTCTTCAGTAATACTTTGTAATTCACTTCAGTCTTGCTAAGAATTATCAAAGCATAATCGATATTTTGTTAATTGCAATGAAATTAAATCAAATAATTAGTAAAAAAATAAGGTTTATAGAATTGATATCGAGTGATAAATTAGAAATATAGATGACATTTACCTTAGTAAAGACGTAAGATCATGGTTCAAAATAACTACATGCAAACCCTACTTGATTTAAACATTATGCTGTTAATTAAGAATTCGTCTTGAATAATGATATTACTATTAAATGTTGTTACTAATCCTGTTTATTATGTACTGTGATTCTATAATTTTTATTAAGTTAAATAAGAATGAACCTAAAATACAAAATTGATAAACAAAATTTAATGCGAAGTGGCCAAAAAATTCCAAAATAGAAAAAATAAAAATTTTGATCTGAAAAAATTAAACAAAAAAAAAATATATGTATAATATCATTAAACCATCCTCCTCCAGAAGAGTGGGGGTAATGTAAAACACAGAATCAAGTTGGTCTCACCTTACTGAATAAAAGCAACAAAATGTTGCATATTTCTTATATTTGAGCCCAATTTTGCTAGTAGAATATAACAATATTGATCAAATTTTTTGCTTCCAAAATCTGAAGAATTGCTTTTATTTAGTGGTTGCTTCTAATTGGCAACATATAGTACTAATTTAAAATTTTAAAACAGAAAAGATGTACTTGATTAAGCAAAATAATTATTGAAATACCATTCAGTTAGCAAGTATACATATAATTTTTTTAATAATCAATATATCTATTTACGAAAAAAATGCCTGGCTCATTAAACTTTGGAATGATATGTACAATGTTTGCAATTGAAGCAATAGGAATTAAAGTATAATGTATAACATGTTTAAGAATTGTGCATTTATAAAAATAGCGGCTATTTATGTTAGATGGATATGCAAAGTCATACCAGTGAATAAGCAAGTTCAAGTTCCTAATCTAATTTTGACAAAGTGATCCGAATAATAAGAAGAACCTTAAAATAAAATTAAAATAGTTTTGGTATACTATTTATATTATAATTAATGTTAAATTCATACTTATTTTTAATTCATACATACCTTTGCATAACACAATCCATTATCTGTTAAATAATCATCTTGTTCTAATTCGTCTATTTCAATATATACATTTGAAAAGGCTGCCTGATTATAATAATTTGAAATTGCACAAATTACCACTCTATTATCATTGTCCAAATAAGCAAAATCAAATACTTTGATCAAGATAATTTCATGTTTAATATCATGTGATGTCCAATTTTTGATACTTAGAAAATAATCATAAATGCAATGTTTAAGCTGTTTAAAATCGTGTATTCATAAATTGTCTGCATTTGATAACTGGTTTATAACTTGATCGATTGTATGTTGAGTCATCTGCTTTATAGCCTTTTTTGAAGTAATTCCATTATACGATCTTTTATTAGATTTTGATCGAGACTTCAAAATAAAAAACATAAAGATGTTTTGACACAACATCTTAAAAAAAGATTTATTATCCATTATTTGTAAACCATTATACTAAAGAAAAAAAATTCTTACAGTTGCTTGCATTTGTGTGTTTATATAACATTTGTTTGTCATATGGTATGGTTGCTTAACATTAGTTTTATGTAACAACTCATATGTCTCAGTTGTAAATCCATTAAAAGCACTGAATTGGTAAATTGAAGGTATTAAGTGAAATCACCAGCTATGTAATTTAGGTAAATTTAGATTTGATGATGAAAACCTAGACATTAATTTAATAAATAAGCTACTCTATATAACAATTGATTTCTGCATAAATATATATATATATATTAGGTAAAATAAAATAAAATAAATTAATAAAATAAAGTAACAATAATAATACATTATGTATATATTTTTTATTTTTATCAATGAACTTACTTCAAAATTGTTAAGGTCAGATTTAGTAAATTTAGGCTGATGACTTTATATGTACATGTCAATCCAGAAATAAAAAAGATCACATAAATTTTTATTAAGTTTTTTGTCAACAATTAACTCATTTAAGACAAATAACATTATTTTCATTAGGTTTCTGTACTTGACAGCAATTAATCGATTAAACCTTTCAACTTCATTTTTAAAAACTTTAAGGTTTGAGTAACAAGGAATTTTGGCAAGACATTCCTCAAGAATCTTTATTGCACTATTGCCATATTTTAAATTTAATAATTTGATGGTAAATCATAACTGATATTGAAACAAACTGAGGTCTGCGTGATGCATATGATCGGGTACACACATTGTATAAACATTGAAGTGCCTACCAATGGATTTATTATTATTATAATTAGTATATTTTGACATGCTGCTATGCTTTTGATTTATAGAATTACTTATGATCGATGCCATAAGGCATTTCTCATATTGTGTACTAAAATCTGCTTGCCAATGCCCTGACGCAAAGAATTTTTGGTTGTGTTCTTATTACAGATAATTATATTTTCCTTTTTGAGATTAACATTATTCATTGTGTCATGATCAATTAGGCAGAAGTGGCATGGATGTGAAGATTTTGGAGATTCATAAACAGCACACATTACACACGCTTCGGGCCAATCTGAGATTATAAGCACCAAATATGAAAAAAACTATTTGAGGTTTTCATTAACATATAAATAAATACCATTATAACTTAAAGACCTTAATGGTCTAAGCATTGCAGCTAGTGTATGATGAAATAGTTTTTGGGCTGCTGATCGAAATGATGTTGTTTTTTTTTTAGAAGCATTGCAATAATCAAGACTAAGAATATAACCAAGCAAAATTTTGGCATCAACCTTGTTACAACGAGCCAAAGGAATATTTTCAAGTGTCATGAATACAGAATGTCTTGATGTCTTGCCTAGATGATCACAGAGAGTAGTGTCTGAATAGAGAATGATTGGCATAACATGTGCCCCCATTGGAATATTTTGTTTAACATTTTTTCATCAGTCAAAATCATACATATCTGAATACTGATGTTGACTAGATAACTTTAATTGTTAATATAAAAAAAAATTTATAATTAGACCATATGAAATTAATTAATTGGTTTTTGTAACTTGGTGAAGTTCAAATTTAAAGTTAAAATTTTTTTTATATATTTTTAATAGCCGAGTGGGTTATTTTTATTAAAATTTTATATATGAAATTAGAACAAAAAACCCCTAGCCAGCTATGTCTGTTTAAAACTTATAAAAACTAAGAATTAAATTTGTATGACCTTAACATGATAAATTTTAAATAAATTTATTTATATTATCAAAAGATGGCTTATATTTAAATATGAATTTTTCAGTGATACTCTTGTTGATTAAAAGTTGGTGTATCCCATCAAGTACTGTTCTAAACCCAAGCATATATTCTAGCCCTTCATACTTAAAAATAGTTTCTTTTCTTCAGCCAAAGAATAGAAGATTAAGATCCTCAATAAACGCCTGCCCACTTTGTGATGTAGATGGTAATGAATGATCATTGCAATTTGAATATTTGTTAAAAAAACATATAAAGCTGTTTGCAAGTGGATCTTGTACATGGAACCATGTTATTATATGCATAAATTCTGCATATTCTTCCGATGAAAATTCTTGGTATATGTTCTCAGGTTCTTTTGGTTTTCTAGCATGCAAATCATCATATTCAGCATATTCACTAATATCAACATTTATAATGTCTGATAGATCAGATTGTTTATCTGATATATTACTTTGAGAATCACTATGATCACTATGATCAAAAAATCCAACATCCTGTTTTTCAATAGATTCATATGATGTATTACTTTGAAGATCGCTATAATCAAAAAATTCAATGTCCTGTTCTTCAATAGATTCAAAATTTTGAATATTGCTTATGCAATTAAAAGATGAGGTACTGGGATTTTGTTGTGCAATAGACCCATATACATTAGAATTAATATCTCATAAACTATTATCTAAGTTATGTTCAAAACAAATTTGCTTATAATTTGTATCTGTTTTAGATAAATTTTGCCTTTCGAGCTTGTTTTGATTATTAAGAATTCTGGTTGTTATTTTAATCAAATTTATTCAATCGTTTGATTTGGCAAACTTAAATCTTTATTACTGTCATCTAAATGTTTTTTTATATAATTACCCAACGCCTGCTGGTTCATAAAAACCTTCTTACAATATAAACATTTTGGCATCTTGAATAAGTTACCACTGAAATGTAAATGACTATTGAGATTTATAAAGCTATTTTGGCACCACTTGTGATTTATAAAGCATGTATTTTATTATTTTAACTTGAAAAAAAAATTTTATCTTATTCATTATGCTTTCATACTATATTTGCATATGCAATTATCAGATATTAAAATAAACTATGCATGCATAATATGATTATGTAATTGCATAATTTATTACTAAACAAGCATCATGCAGACATATTAAAATACTACACCACTCTTTTAATGCTTCAAATTAGTATTTAAACTTTTGTAAAGATAACAAATAAGAATCTTTGATTTGTTAATAATGTGAATCAAGATCGATACTTTGTGAATAAACAATATTTTAATAGATCATGTCAGCTCTAGTATCATGATGATTACATAGAAAAATTTATATACATGTATATGAAAAATTTGTAAATTTTTTTTTTTAACAGGATGCCCTTAGATACTTTTAAAAATCCGTAATTAAACAATCTCTTCTCAAGCAAAAATAATAAAATACATAGGTTAGGTAGAAATAGAGGAGTTTAATGTTGAAAGCTAGAAGTAGAATATAAAAAGTAAAAAAATATTAATAGTGTGTGTAATAATTGGTAAGATGAATGAGTTTGGTATTATAAAATTTATCAAAGTGGGTTTTATGTTCATTATAATTTGCACTATAGATACATATACTTTTGTTGCAAAAATAGGTTGTACTAAGAGAAAAGCTGTGCCAGTACACAAAGGTGCTCAACATATTTTACCTTCCATTGACCTTATTGAAAAACAAACAAACACACAAAATGTTTCAAGTACTTCAAGCATCCTTAGCACTTCAAGCTTCTCCAGCAGTTCTACCTAGATGAGATCAAATATGATGATTGCAGAAAATATAAATATAAAAAGCTGCTTGGTTGGGTCTGATGATACTGACAACAATTTATATAATCCAGACCTTACAAGTGATAATAAAAATCCTATTGATGTCGATATTTTAGAAAATGAGTCTACTCATTCAAATGCTAAATGAAAAGACAAAGAAACAATAAATGACAATACAAATTTATGTAAAAAAGTCTGTAAGTTTATTCACTATTTGTTTTTTCTAATAACGATCAATTTATGTCATTGTTCTTTTATATTTTTAGGATTGGCATCAACTATTATAAGTATGCATGATATGCAGCTTCAAATGTTTACTACCATTCTAGAAATGCAAACAAAAATTAATAAACTACATGTTAACTTAAAATCAGTTCTGAGGATAATATAAAAAAGGAATTGAAGTGAATAGAGGTTGGATATACATGTGACCCTCATTAATATTAACTCATTTGGGTTGGTTTTAAATTCATGTTGATATTAACAAGGTTAATATTAATGAGGGTCAAATATGCTTCTTATTCGTATTAAGCGATTTTAATTTTATATATAATATACTAATTTGTCTATAATACTTTATATAATATATAGGATGCAATTGGAGAAGTGATTTATGCTGCAATCGAAAAAATAAAGTATCCAACCAATAAACACCTGATGAAGATATGTTATGACACACTATTGGATATGAAAAAGGATGAGTTTCAAAGTAAGATAAAATATTGTGGTTGGAAACACTATTTTAACAAGAATGTCTGTTCGTCTATAAGTAGCTTGTAATGATAAATTTTAATTATTGTATGCAAAGTATATAATAACTGCTGTATTTTATATTCTCTTCTGGTCATTCAGTAACTCAGCATACTAGCTGGGTTACTAACTAACCATCATCACTCATAAAATACAGTAGTTATTGCATACTTTGCATGCAATAACTATATATTGTGTAGTTAATTAATCTTATATGCCTTTATTAGGCTCATCGATTTTGCTGCCAAGCAAGAAGTAACATAGTCCAACGAATTAAGGATACTATTCATAGTAAATTCTCAGATCTCATAAAACCAAAAACAGGAAATCGACAGGTCACACATGAAGAGGAATGAAAATTCAAAAAAGCTGATATTACAAAAAAGTGTTACTTAAAACTTAACTAACCTGTTGATATTAATGACGATCCACATTACACCTATCTTAATTTGATAATTGATCATACCTTTGCAGATCTGAATACTGAAAAAAATTCTATTGCATTCAGAATGGCTGTTGCTCTAAACTATCTTAATCCTTCAAAAGGAATTAGTATGGTTCCAAGTGAAGTCATAATACGAATGAACCACATTCTTGAAAAAATGCAGGTTTCAGATCATGAAGAATAGTAGTGAAAATTTTATTATTTTACCTCGTATTAGCATAATGAATCATACATATTTGCAATATGAAAAATTATATAGATTAACAGCAATGTTATCATGCTATAATTATCTTGTTCAATACATTTCTATTTACTGTTTTAGCAAATATCAAAAGCTGAATTTATAAATTTAATATTATTAAATTTAATATTATTAAATTTAATATTATTAAATTTAATATTATTAAATTTAATATTATTA
>CAJVQA010001300.1:0-26382 GCA_910591915.1 Cetraspora pellucida | reverse complement strand
TTGGTGTGATATTTGCCACAGAGACAAGTAATCACAGAGGTAGAAGTAGGAGCTTGGAAAAAATGAGTAATTTTGTTATTTCTAAGATTTTTGATTAAACAAGTAGTTGGTTTGACTTTAGGAGAGATAGGGCGAGCATTATTGCCATTTTCTTCTTCATAAAAGGCAATTTCAAAACTGTTAGAGAAGTTTTAGTAAAAGAAATTGAGGTTTGCAGTATCAGGCTCTTGGCTGCTTAATGTAGACATTTTTAGATTTGTTATAAGTTAAATAAGTATTGTATTAAAAACTTAGAGAAATTTCTTATAGTTGAATAGTTGATTTTATAAAGGTAAGAGATGGGAATAAGGGTTGTATAATTGAGATGCTACAGAAGTCACACTGGTGTGTGACTAGAGTAGTTAGGTTACAAATATGGCTCAGGTACTGGTGCAAATAGAGTTTGCAACACAAATTGCTGTGTACAATTAATAAGAACCAAATATAGAAATAATTAATTGTGTTCAATGAATTTCTATTAATAGATGGGTTACAAAATTCTGGTATAAATTAATAAAGTATATATTGGAAAATGATAGTATAGTTATACGAAAACTGTGTAAGAGAAAAGGGGATGGGGTAAGGACAAAAGGTAGAAAAAGAGTTCAACAAAAGAATAAAAAATGAATTTAGCTGTAATTTGGTCAATATTTAGTCAAAATTCTTCTTTTAGGGCTTGTTTTGACAAGACAAGTGTGTACTACAACTTTAATTAAGGGTATAAGACAAGTTATTGTAGTAGAAACTGCGAAAAAGTTAATTTTCTGAAATTGAAGACCAAAGGCTGTCAGTACAGTTTTCTTTGTGAGTTTGAGAGCTAGAACTATAATAGTTTCGGAGTATATGTAAAACACTGAGCTGAACAAGTTTACTTAAGACACCAGGACCGGTTGCTTAGTAATATTAAAAGTTATAAGGATTTTTAGATGGATGGTTTTTTTAGTTAATTTTTGTGCAATGGATTTGCAAAAAGAGTTTTTTTTATAACCAATAATCTTAGAAAACCTATTTGGATAAATGATTAATATAGCTGTTAATTGTATTACTACATTACATTAATCATCATCTGTTACATACTTCCAGGATCATAGTTTAACTGCTCATAATAAAGAGCACTAAACTTATATTAAATTATGTTTCATAGATTTTAATGTTTTTTGCGAAGCTTTAAATTTTGGGTTAGATTCATTGAAACTAAGAATATCAATAATTTGTTATGATCAGTTACAGTTAATAATAGTCAGTTTCAGTAGGTCATTATTGGTCATAAGTCATAACTAAACTGATCATAGTTATGATTAATAGTAATTTAAAATTTTAATATCTAGCATTATTTAATTAATATTAGTTTATTTAAGTTATCACATTCTGTCATAATAAGTACTGTTTCCTCTTTTTATTTTATTAAATGTCAGATTAGTAAAAACAACTTCATTAAATATCTCATTGTGTAATTTTTACTAATCTGATATTTTAAAAAATTATGTAGAGGAAATAATGCTTAGTTATAAAAAATATAATAAAATTTTTTTGATTTAGAGTTAATAAGATAATATAAAATAAATTTATATTTAAATTATATAATTAATAATATAATATTTTTCAAGTTTACTAAAATGTACCTATTGAGAGGTCCTAGTTCAGTGAGTCTGTTGCTAATCGAAGGTTGGCTTTGTGTAATGTTTGAATAGTATTTAGTCAAAAAAGATATGTAAATTTGGTGAGTAATTTTGATTCAGGTCTGGCTTATTCTGGATAGTCTATACTACATTGAACCTATTACTATATTTATTCTAACAGTGCAGTATTCCATACTATATCAGAAATTACTAGACAATCAGGTTGGGATTTACTACTATTCCAGGTTAGGTTTATTCTTTAACAATAGTTCTCTATAGTTACTTATAGATGAACCTTTTATTCGATTTATTTTAGTTAGAAGAATCTGTTTTATTATTTAAGCAAAACTATATGCTATTTATAACTAATTCTCTATTTACTTTTAGAGTGCCAATAATTATTATCAAGATTATAATGATTATAATGCTTATATGCAATATAAGTATTATAATCATTATCAGCATTACAGATATTATTAGTCCCAGTATAATAAGAGATCTTTATAGTTAGGAGGATATGACTTAAGGTTGTATGGTGAAGATTCTACAACAAAATTGGCCATTCGTGGATCATGTGTTCTGGGTCTAATACTATGTTACTGAATACCTTAAATGCTATTTTCAAAAACATACTAAGTAAACAGAATCAAGTACTCTAAATGAAAATGTTTAGAACTTATGAAAATCTTATAAAAACTGAAATTAGAACCTTATATATAATCAATATTATAATATATAAATCTAAAACTGTACTCTAATCCTAAATTTTATTAATAAAATCTTATACAGTGTTCAATACCATAGATGCATTTTATGATTTTTGATATTTTTTATACAAAAACAATAAGTATATAACTCTTTTTAATAATCATTTAAATCAAATATTCCAAAAAACTAAACTACAAAAAAATAATATAGTTAATATATAAAAACCTTACTGGAGTACTATACATGTATTGTTGAAAATTAAAATAAAGTTGAAAAAGAGTTGCAGTCTTATGGTGATGGTTTAATACATACTTTAGAACTATAAAAGAAATAGTTAATAAAAGCCAAAGTTCTTTATCAAGTAAATAAACAGCAAAGCTAGATATATTAGTTCTATACAACTTTAAAACCTACAAAAAATACTTATAAGGAATATCTACAAGGGTTCAGAACTTACAAAAGCTAAAAAGTTGGTTTATTTAGACTTCTATTTTTTCAAGAAAAATTTTATAAAAGTGGACAATTCAGTTTATCTCCTTCTAAAGATTAATATGTAAAATTACCAAAAAAGTCAGCAGTGTTTACTTCCTAAACAAAATTATTAATAATATGGATCAGAAATAATACAGTAATACAAACATAACTATATATATGTTTTAAGCTGTTGAAATCTGTTGAATATTGCCTCCAGACTAACCAGTATATTATATCAATAAAATCAGAGTTTTTTTTTTTTTTTGGTTTTTTGTTTAAATAATCTAATTAAATAGAAAAATAATATTGTAATTTTTATTTAGTATAGTTTATAATTTTTACAAGCTCAGCACAAGCTTATAATTGTGATTGTCTTATATCTATAAATTGTAAGTTTTATATTTAACACTGACTTAAAATCATAACTATCTGATTTTTTGTGAATTGCAAATTTTATTCTTTTTTTTTTTCTTATTTATCTTCTTTACCTCCTTTATTTCTTACTTTATATCTTTTATCATTTATCTCTATACTTCTGTTTTTTTATATATAAAAGCTTTTTTTATTTTTTTGCTTCTTTATAAGAAAATGTCAACAAATTGGTAGTATCCTATTGTAGGATAGCAGTCTATCTCTGTTTGGGATAGTGTGACAGGTCACACTTAGGTACCAATAAGAAGACTAGGTAATGCTAAACTTAAGTATTAGAAAATTTCTCTGTAATCTGTATAGTATAAAGAATTTTAATAAACTACTAGCATAATTGCTTAAGTTTAAAATATATATATATATATATTTTATAAAATAAATTTAATTCAATAATAGAAATTAAAAAAATATAAATATAATAAATATAAATATAATAAAATTGTCATTAAACATTATTTTCAAATATAATTAATATACAATATTTAAATATTTATTAAATATTATTTAACTAATTAGTTAAAGTTATATATAATAATAATTTTGGCATAATACTTATAATTAACTATATTTTTGTATCATGATAATTATTTTACAAATTATTATAATGATAAATAACAAAATATAGTATTGGTTAAATGGTTGGTTCAATCAGTTAAGATTTGTAACTAAATTGATATTAGTTATACTCATAACCAAACCATTAATATCTTTAATTAGAACTAAATAATGCTAGCTAACTAACTATATAGCAGTTAGTCATAAGCAGAAGTTTATCTAACTGACTAATAAATTTAATTTAATTTTATAATATTTATATAGTCAGAATAATTTTTTCAAAAAACAAAACTTAATTGTAATAAAATAAAAAAAATCTATATAGAAGGTTTCATCAAAGCTATAAGACTTCATAAATAAAAATAAGATCTAATTATTATCTGTTTAAAATTTTAATATAGTAATACTTCTTAAAACTTAATAAAATCAACTTATTAATAGGTTAATTTTTTTAATCAAACAAGAATTAGATCTTATTTTTGATTATAAAATTTTACAACTTTAATAAAAATTTCTATATAGTGTTAACTTACAAAAATGACCATAACTCTTAAACTACTAGACAGAATTCAATGAAACCACTATCATTTAAATCAGCTTACTGGGATGGTTCTAATAAGATATAGATCATCCATTTCTGATCACAAGATCACAAAATCGAATCCAATAACCAAATTAATAAAAAAACTGTAATCTGATTGGTTGAATGATTACTGTGTAAAATATTATACATATAACTTATATAACATTTATACATTTTGAAATATATATATTTTATATTATATTTAGTTTATATATATTATTTAGTTTATTTATTTTATTTATTTTATATATCAAACATATTTTATTTATTTTATTAATAGTAGTTGTAAAATATCTTATATATATAAAAAATATAGGCTGTTACATATACTATATAGCCAAAAAGTATAAAATAGTTAATGTGAACCTCAAATTTAATATTGAGTCTTCATACTCTTTTACTAATAAACTATTACTTTATATTACCTAAACTAAAAGTTATTAGTATCTTCATATATTTTTAATTGTAGTTTTTTTTATAATTGCAAATTGCCTTAAATCTCCTTTATTAAGTTTTCTAAAAAATATATCTTTTAACTTAGTTATAACACAGTAACAAGTGAGATTACAAAAAGTGTTCACTGTCTAAGGTTGCTCTAGTTACTGACTACTTTAAAAGAAATAGATATAGAATAACAATACTTTTCTTTTTAATTTATTATAACTGGTTTTTATTTTTTTAAAAAGTATTCTAAATTGCATAAATAATATAAATTTATTAGCTAATAAGATAAATTTTTGCCTATAAAGCAGTCAAATATTTATTTTATTAATAGGTTTTTAGACTCAAGCATTAAAATTTAAACCAATATTCAGATTATAAATACTATTGATTCTTTTATAAAGAGTCATTTTTGAAAATAAATTATAATAAAAAATATAATTTTTTATGACTAAAATAGTGTTTGTTAAAAATAAGCAAATTACAATTTTTAAAAAATTTTATATAAGATTCATTAAATCTAGGTTGAACCTTAATTTTGATTGGCTAACAGCTGTGATCAATAAAATTTTAGTCCACATTTGTTTAAGATTTGGATCTATATAAAAGTAAGATTAATCTAAGAAAATATTTCACTTAGAATTGAAAATTATATTTTACAAATTTATAATATATATAATTTTACCAAAATATATAGTATCTAAAGATGAACAAATTGCAGTTTCTTTAATATCACATATGAAACTAATTAATTTCACTTAATGTTAGTCATAATTTTTTTATAAAATTTGAATAATTTTATCTAAATTTTTAATTATTGCTGTTGACCAATCAAAATAATAAATTTCTACATATTTTTTGTAAGACTTAATAGTAGTAATTACATTAAACATGTTCTTGATTAAAGATTTCATCTGATTCAATTTTTGTAAGATAATTCTGTTATTCTATATCTACTTCTTTTAAGATAGTAAGTAACTAGAGTAACCTTAGACAGTGAACACTTTTTGTAACCTTACTTGTTACTGTGTTATAACTAAGTCAGAAAACATTTTATTTTAGAAAACTTAACAAAAAAGATTTAAGACAATTTATAATTACAAAAGAGGCTACAATTAAAAGTATATGAGGATACTAATAACTGTTTAATTTGGATAGTATAAACTAGTAGTTTATTAGTAAAAGAGTATGAAGACTCGATGTTAAACTTGGGGTCCACATCTGTCACTTTTATACTTTTGGCTATATAGTAAATGTAACAATCTATATCTTTTATATATACAAGATATTTTACAACTACTATTAATAAAATAAATAAAAAAAATAAACTAAATAATATATGTAAACTAAATATAATATAAAATATATGTGCTTCAAATCATATAAATGTTATATGTTTGATATGTATGACATTTTGCACAGTAATCATTTAACCAATCAGATCACAGCTTTCTTATTAATTTGGTTATTGGATTCGATCTTGGGATCCTGTAATCAGAAATGAATGATCTATACCTTATTAGAACCATCTCTGTGAGCTGATTCGAATAGTAGTGGTTTTATTAAATTCTGTTTAGTGATTCAAGAGTTATGATTGTTTTTGTAGGTTAACATTCTCTCAGAATTATTTTCGAATTTTATAAGAACTTAGCAAAAAAAGGCAAGGTCGATAAAAGTTAATTTTCTAAAGTTTGTTAAGTTCAAGAATTTAGTTCTATAGATGGTTTCTATTCCATATCGAAAGATGATTTTATAGACTCTTGTCAAGGCTAGTTCATAATGCTTGGTTAACCTGTTTGCTAGCATTATTTGTTGAGCTGAAGGTTTTGGTTTTGTTTTTAAAAGTTCTTCTAAATAGTAAACATAGGTAAGAGTTTTCAAACACCCATTATTATGGTTTTTAGCCTAGCTATATTTCTTGGAGCTTGATAAGTTAGATAAACTTTTGTGCTTGTTTTATTCTTATAGTCATAAGGAGGAAGTTTGACAATAACATCAGCTGATTCTGTTTTAGTTAATTCTTGCAAAAATATTTTTATAACAGTTGTTATTTCGAAGCTAAATAATAATAAAAAAAATTTTTTTTTTTTTTTTTGGCATTAAGTTGACCTCTTTGGTCTTTTGACTTTTATTAATCACTTATCAGTATTGTGGTTTAATGAACCATTACAGGAGAGCATACAATTGGCTACACATGTAACTTTTCTATATTACCTATTTAAGGAGTCTGCCCAAAGGTTCCCCACCAATTGCTATATCTAACACCTCTGCTTGGATGTTTCACTTTAAACCCTTTGAACCTGTAACCTGTGTTAACATTACTGGTCATCTTAAATGTACCAGATCATCATTCTTAACCTTAGAACTAATTTATCTTTAAGGTAAACCTTTCAGAGCCTTCTGTACCCATTTTTACAGCTGACCTAGGTATCACTATAGTAGAACCAACACTTGCAGTCAGGGCTAACCATTAAACTGCTATGCCCTTGTAGAGTTCACTTAGACTCTAGCATCTATTTCACAATATAACCCCAGTACTTTAGTATACCTCTGCCTTTTGTCCAGCCTTTTTACCAAACTTCCAATCCAGATAGCCCATGTAGGACTATGACCAGTTCTTCAGTATATCAGGTTGGCCTGATATTCTTTTCCTTCAGTTCATTCTAGTGGCCTAGTTGGTAGTACTTCTGAGACTCTCAACCTGAAGGTTTTTGCCCGTCTGACTACTACGATCAGGTACTATAACCTTGTTATCCGTTTTTTTGAGCTAGACTTTACAGTAGGGCCGTCAAAGATCTAGCTACCTCTCTACTCAGATCTTCTTAAATGGACTTATTGTTATCTATTTTCAATAGATTTACATAACCACAAGAACTTATCTAGTGTTTGCACCACCCGATTTGTTGGTTTGTATTCCTTTGTGTTATGCCATACTTATACAGATCCCCCATAACCTGCCAGTCATGCTAATACAACTACTATTACAGATTTCCTAACCTAATCGTTAGTAACAATTGCCATAATACAAATATTACATAGGTGATTATCCAAATTTTCACTGTTGATGAGATTTGAACACCCAACTTACCACTTGGGGGGTTGACAACCTGACCACTTCACTAGGTTGCCACACCTCTTTTTTTTTTTTTTTTTTTTTTTAAAATAAGTGTTCGATATAAATATATATATAAATAAAGTATTAATATCTAACTAATATAATGAATAAAAAAAATAAATATAATTATTCAGAGAAAAAAAAAAAATTCTATTTCCAGTACTTCAACCAAGGGCCTTACAATGCCTAGGTTCTTGACAGAAAGCTTAATCTAGCCAGTCTTGAACATTGTAAGAGAGAAAATTCATCAAAGATCATTAATGAAGTGGTTCAGGTTGATCTAGCCAAAAATAACTACAAACTACCAAAACTGCCAGATCTGCTAATAATGACAGTAATAGTAGTTGTATAAGTACTAGTAGTAATGATAGTAATAGTGAAAAAAGCAGATATGTCAGTAAAGTTCTATAAAATGAAAATCAATTTAAAGACTCAAAGTTTTATACAAAAATAAAGATAACTCCTCTCTTGAGTTCAAAACTACGAAAGTAATAATAGTAGTAGTTCCTTAAGTATCCTATATGCTTATAGCCTTTGTGTTATCATATTTATCTTGTCTTCATGATTAGTAAAAACCCATTATCGATAATTCGCTAAAGTAAAAAAAAAGATCTTGTTAGTAATCAACCTTTTTTATACAGAATTAATAAACTGATTAAGTTGGTGATTGAGCCTATTGTTAAATAAACTTATATACGTAATCATTCTGAATCATGATTCTGTGACATGTGACTCTGAAATTTGCAATCTGATAGTCAGTTAGAACTCAGATGCACTAGAACAGTAGAGAAGCTAATATAGTAGCCATTGAAAGAGAAAATTGAATAGTAGAAAAAAGCCTTAGTATCATTAAGAAATCAAGTATAAAAAGTAAGGTCAATTCAGAATATTGACTCCATAAAACTGCAGTAATTGAAACCACCCTATTCTTGGACCAAACCAATCCACACCTTAATCAACACCTACCAATTAAAGTGTAGCAAGAGAGGTGTACAAAGATCTATTAGATTCAGTAGTTCTGTAACTGGATTTTAAGTAGAAGTAACCCTTAATAGATTGGTGCTTGTAACAAAACCAGATTACACTATCACAAATTGGTAGTGACTGTGAAATCAAACTAAAAATTTTATCACAATATCTATCATAGTAGTAAATTTCAAAAGATATACAACACTAATCATGTTATAAAGATAATATAAGAATGTCAGTTAAAGATCAATTTGAAAATGATCAAACTGTTAATAGGGATGAATATAACAATCAACAACATCTCACCCAGACCACTCTTCTTCTTCAGAAAATAGCTCAAGTATTTAGAAAAGTCGCAATGCATACTGTTTGGCCCAATGAATGCAAGAACAACTGGGTTCATGTAAAAATGTTTTAAGGAGAAGAAAATAAAGACTCTGTTAAATAGGTTAAGGCCTTCAAAAGGGCTGTGGATGCAAATAACTAGTTTTTGAGAAAGAAAATAAAAATTGTGTCAGATCATTTATCTGGAATTGCAGCCTGTTGATACAATGACAAACAAGATGACTTTTTGTTCTGAGATGATGAGAACAATCTCTATCATAGCTTTGTTCAATTATTCACAAGTATTTCATGACCCCAAAGCATAAACATCAGTAGCAGATCGAACTAAACTCTCTAGCTTAGTAAGAAAATGAAAAAGTTGATAAATATGCCTATAAATTTAAAAAATTACTAAAAAGAGTTGATCCAGACAAAGACTTATTCAATATCTATATAGTTAGAATATTTTTAGGAGATTTTCATGAAAAAACAGCCATACTAATGTCTATTAATGACCCTGAAACACTGGAAGAAGCAATTACTGCAGCAAGAAAGATAGAAGCTGAAAATTATTATAAGCATAGAAAAATGAGCATAAACCTACCGGCCAACTTATTAACAACCTAACCCAAAAAATGCAACAGATGGCTATCAATTATGAAAAATTAACAATCACACTTGCTGTTAGAGCCAAAATCAGCCCCTATCAACTACAAAAAAGACAGTATCAACTCTGGCAACCAACAAATAGAGGAATTGAGTACTTTAACTGTAGTAAAGAGGACATATTGCTCGAAATTGCTTTCTGACCAAAGTCATAATCCAAGAAGACCCTTTACAAGCCTAGATAGAAATAGACCCCAATATAGAAATGTTAATATATGTGATATTTACCTCCCCAAACCTGAAGAAGAGATTTATGCTATTAAACAATGTAAAGTACCTAAGGCAGAACACAGTTGGGAAGAGTGATTAAGAAAAAAAGTCACTTATGATCAACACCAGAATCAAGAAATTCAATCAAACTTGCATAACAAAGTCAGCCTATCCCAATAGAGATAACTTCCGATGAACAAACTCCAATAATGTCTCAACCAGCTGTACTAAGAAGGAGAAGAGGACCTTTTATAGTCAATTTGGCACCTAAGTATAATGTTGCAAAAGACCTTTTAAGTTAACAAGCCAACACCACATATGCCCAAATGCTACAAATTCCAAGACAATGACAAAATCTTGCCCAAGCATTGTGAAGACCCTTAATTTCAGCAACTGAAGAATCAAATATCACTAACAATAAATACAATAAGAAATCTATAGTTGCTAAATATTATGTCTGGATACAAAATAATCCAATTTTAGTAGTTTTGGATTCTGAGGCTGCAGTGAGTATTATTTTAAAGAAATTAGTAGAAAACTTAACCTTAAGATTACCAAACCCTTTAACATGATAGTTGTAATTGCAAATGGCACTCAAGAACAAGCTCTAGGAAAAATACCAAACATGAAAATGGCAGTTAGAAGTGTAATAATACCCACCAGCTTTCAGGTTATTGAAAACCCTAAAGAAGTGATGCTTCTAGAAATGGATTGGTTTTAGAAGGTTTGTGCCCAGCTTTATTTTGATGAGGGAAAATTATTTCTATAGTATTTAGATAAGAGTGTAAAAGTACCTATCCACCAAGCTAAAGAGGATCATTTAGTAGTATCCCAAAAATTAAATAAAGATGATGAGAATAACTTTTTCAATAATTATAAAAAAGAAGAAACTAAAGAAGTAAAAAGCTATTGCACTGATAATACAACAAATAATGAAGATGAAGACCCTGTGAATGCTGATTTCTGGAAAAACACATACAGCCCTGCTATATATCTAATGGCTATTGAAGAATTTCTAATTCCTGAAGAGTGTAAGGACCTCAACTTGACCCCTAAAACAGACAAAATAAATTAGTAAAAGTAGAATTCTTAACTAATATGCAAAAAGAAGAGGCAGCACTTATCTTAGAAGAATTTAGTGAGCTGTTCTCTACAAGATTAAATTGGCTAGAGTATGTTGCTAAAGTATATCATGAGATAGATACAGGAGACGCAAAGCCAACCAGACAAGCTGTGTACAAAGTAGCATCTAATGAACAAGACTTTTTGAATAAGAAGATTGATAAGTTATTAACCAATGAGCTAATATACAAAGTTAAAAGCCTCTAGACTTCCCCAGTAGTGATAGTCCTAAAAAAAAAAAGGTAAGCTGCAGCTCTGCATTGACTATTACAAGCTCAATGCTGTTACCAAGAAAGATGCTTACCCTCTTCTATGTATTGATGATATGTTGGAAACTTTTGGACAAGCAAGTTGGTTTTCTAGTCTAGATCTAGCCAGTAGTTACTGGCAAATAGAAGTAAAACCTGAGGATCAGAAAAAAACAGCATTTGTTATATGACAAGGGGTTTATGCTTTTAGAGTAATGCTATTCAGATTGTGTAATGCACCAGCAACATTTTAGCACCATGAATCATATATTAAATAAACTTATAGGTTAATGTGTAGCTGTATATTTTGATGATATAATAATTTATTCTAAAACTTACCAGGATCATCTAAATTACATATAGGAGGTATTTACAAAAATTAGGATAGCAGGATTAAAACTAAATCCTAAGAAGTGCAACATGTTTAAAGCTAATATTCACTTCCTAGAGCATGTGATATAAAAAAATAGGATTCAACCTGATCCAGGAAAGAAAATGAAGGTCAAAGAATTTCTGATCCCTATCAACTTGCAGCAGCTACGAGGATTCATTAGCCTCACGTTATATTACTGATGCTTCATCTAAGGATTCACAACCATTACCAAACCTTTATATAAACTGTTAGAAAAAGAAGCTAAGTATGAATGAAGAGAAATCTAAGAACAAGTCTTCTAACTATTAAAGACCCATCTAACAACGCCTCAATGTTAAGGTACCCATACTTCTTCCAAACCTTTTAACTTCATACAGATACCTCTGGGGTTAGATTTGGTGCTGTACTGGCATAATGAAGCCAAGATAAATGAGAACATGCCATTACCTATGTCAGTAAAAGTCTAACCAGGAAAGAGAGAAACTATGCAGCAACCGAACTAGAATGCTATGCTGTAATTTGGGTAGTAGAATATTTCTACCACTATCTGAGATATAAAACATTTATAATAGTAGCTGATTATGCTGCATTAAAATGGCTACAAAATACCATACCAAAAGAATGCAGAGACTGATGGATTATGTAGATGCAATTCGATATCTTTACCATAATATATTGGGTTAAATGCAGTGCAATAGGTAAATGGCAAGTCTGTCACTCCAATGGACAAGACCTCACATAATGTCATGAAATAGCGAAATAAGGCTTCAAGGCATGAATAAAGATTTGGCGAGTATTAGTTTTATTAGGACAACTTCGAACCTTTTTCCCCTCACTTGGGGTGTCCAAGATTAGTATTTTTTTTATTAAACTTTTGTTTGCTTTATATAACATTTTACATTTAGTAACAAATTCTATTTGTTTTTGGGTTTCCTTCCTATTTTCCTATCATTCCGCCACTATATAATCGTACCACTGCGGGTTTCATCTAAACCAGGTAAGTATTTGATTCTATTGGTTTTACTTTTAGTTTATTTTATAGCTATACTAAACTGCACTTTTATCACTTGGATCCCGCCACTCTGAAACACCACATCCACGATCAAATGCCATCCTATTTTGGTCATATTCATTATGCTGAGATTGTTTAGGCGTTGGAGTGCACGATTATGCACGTTTTACTGATTGTGAGGTCGATCATGCATATTCGATCCTGGGTCCCAATCAGAACTCATGTGACATATCGTGACACATGAGCTGTCATGAATTTTTCACCTATAACAGCAGGCACAATAATGCAGACATCCTTTCCAGAAGTTAATAAGTCCAAAAGAGAAAAAAGACAGAATACAAATCCTCTAGACCTTTTGGAAGCTGTCAAAGCTATTGAGGTAGTAGAAATATTTCGAGCAATAGCAGAATACTACCAGTCAAAAGAAATCAATGAAAAATTCAATTTGAGAGACTGGACTCCAGGTTTTAAAAACAGTAAAGTTGAATATGGAAAGTTGACCGAAGCAAACCTAAATCAATATTTAGAGCAAAAAAGGCAACAGGAGCTGATAATCCAACAACAGGATACTGAATTTTATAGTGAAATTACCTGGGCATACCAAAATTGGTACCATAATATGAGAGGGACTAAAGATAGTGAGAACAACTCTATAGTTATTAATGAGAATTATTTAATTGACTCATCAAAATAGACTGACGAAGGGCTGAAATTTGACAGTAACCATGAAACATATAACTAGAGTTATACTCATAATTTCCACTTGGGTTATAGTAAATGTTGGTGAAATATTAACATTAACAAAAAAATGTACTATAACATCAGAGTCGACCTGAAAGACTCTGAGTGGCTTCTACTTCTGGAAGATGACACAAAAATGGACTAGGATTACTAAAAAAAAAAAAAAAAAACCTGCAGCTATGATAGACCTGACAATAGAGTATGGCTGGTCAGGATAGGATAGAGCAAGTTGTGAGGCTCTAACCAAAATATAAAATTCCCAAATAAACTAGCAACTCGATACCTATTAATTGGATACAAAATTGAAATCGAAAAAGATGACTAATGACAAATAAGAAATTCTGATTAGAAAGAAATCAAGAATGCACATAAACTTAGAAAAGAAAAAGAAACATAATACTCATCAAGGTTCAAACCCAATAATAAATCCAATCCAGTTTAGGTCATTGGTATCCTGGCAAGTATAAAGAATTGGTACCAAGAATAATGAACATTGGGCTTCAATAAAAGAAAACTTGATGTTATGGAACCATCAAAGTACCTTACCTTGAAAAACTATATCCAATACAGACAAGTTTCTCTGAACTATAACAAGAATCAGTATTAAAGTCTGGAGTTTCAAAGTAAATATTTTAGTATTAAAGACAGCATGCTATATAAAAAATGCAAGTATGATGAAAACAGACTATTAAAGGTCCTTTAGAAACACGAAACTGAACCAATACTATTTCAACTCTATAAACACCCATTAGAGGCACACTTAAATAAAGAAATAATTTTTAACAAAATCAGAAACCATTACTATTGGCTGTGAATGTATGAAGATATTCATAAATATGTACAAATATGTGAAAAATGTCAACAACAAGGAGGGAAAAATTCAAGTGAATCTTTACATTCCATACCTGTAAGAGCACTCTTCAGTAGAATTGGCATAGATATTGTAGGCCCCTTATCTATAATACCCAAACTATATAGATACATTATTGTCATGACTGATTATTTAACAAAATGGCCAGAGCCTAACTCATACAATGCAACACAGCTAAGAAAGTGGACAACTTCATTTACAAGAAAATAATTTGCAGACATGGATGTTCAAAGTTTATCCTCAAAGATAGAAGGTTTCATTTTTGAAATATAATAGTAGACAACCTGTTGGCAAAATTCCAAATCAAGCATTATTATTTGATGCCCTATCATCTTCAAATGAATGGCTTAGTTGAAAGATTCAATAAGTTGATCTGTATATCACTTGCTAAACTAATAAAACATTCGAAAGAATGGGACTTATATATACAACCTGTCCTATTTGCTTATAAAACAGCCAAGTATAGTATCACACAAATGACCCCATTCTTTCTCATATATGTAAGAGAGGCTAAACAACCTAGACATCCCAGTATGTCAGGCAAGTTGTTAAATAATATGTTCATACAAAGGATCAACAATTTAGAACATGATCTACCAAAAGCTTATGACCAAGCCATAAATCAAATTTGTGAAAATTAGCAAAAGAAAAAGATTGTACATGACTAAAAAATAAGAAACATCTGACTTCTCAATAAGAGATAAGGTATGAGCTTATAATGCAAGAACAATAGGAACATGAAGCCATAAGCTAGTCCCACAATAAAAAGGCCTTTATTACATATATAATGTTCTTGGAAATGGCATATATAAACTAAGAACATTATAAGGAAAAGTAATAGTAAACCCCCTTAATAAAAAGCTACTAAAAAGCTATTATGACCAACAAGATATAAATAAATACACATTAAACAAATGGAGGCCACAATCCAAGGAGCAGAATGTTTGCAGATATTAATCTACTCATTAATAACCTATTGGCACACAACCAACAATGGTAATTCCCTATCT
Organism: Cetraspora pellucida; assembly: GCA_910591915.1. NCBI lineage: Eukaryota > Fungi > Glomeromycota > Glomeromycetes > Diversisporales > Gigasporaceae > Cetraspora > Cetraspora pellucida. Next base: position 10,873 of record CAJVQA010001300.1, on the reverse strand, counting down.
ACTACTATATGCTAAATCAGAAACTACTGAAATAAAATTGAATCTAACCTTTCAGTCCTTGTTACAGTCCAAATGCTCAGGAAACCATATTTGTGCCTTAACCTATGCATATTACTTGGTGCTTTGATTGAGCAATTAACACCAGCATAGCAAATTCTACAAAAAACCAAAATAACTAAACATTACTATACTGCCATCATCTGCACATATAACTTGTTCGAATTTTGTGGTGTTAAACAGATTTAATATGCTACTTACATGAGTCTGTCCAAAATTGCTAACCTTCCACTCTGCAATTATCAATGACTGATACAAATTGCTCTAACCACAGACTCGATTACTTTCATGATAAAGAGCACTAAAGATAATTACAAAAAAAACAACTATAATGATTTGGTCTAAAAAAAAAAAAAAAAACAAAAATTTTTTTTTTTTCTTGATTATTTTTTTATTTTTTCTTTTCTAGCTTTGTGCCTTTTCCTTGAGTTCTTAGTATTTGTTATTTTTATAAAACTCAAAAACAAGGTCAGAAGAATTGTAAAAGGAAAAATTCATCAAAGATCGTTGACGAAGTGGTTCGGATTGATCTAGCCAAAAATAGCTACAAACTACCAAAACTGACAGATCTGCTAATAATAGTAGTAATGGTAGTTGCATAAGTACTAGTAGTAATGATAGTAATATTGAAAAAGCAGATATATCAGTAAAGTTCTATAAAATGAAAATATATTTAAAGACTCGAAGTTTCATACAAAAATAAAAATAACTCTCTCTTGAGTTCAAAACTATGAAAGTAATAATAGTAGTAGTTCTTTAAGTACCCTATACACTTATAGCCTTTGTTTTATTGTATTTATCTTGTTCCCATGATTAGTAAAAACCTGTTATCAATAATTCACTAAAGTAAAAAGAAAGATCATATTAGTAATCGACCCCTTTTATACAGAATTAATAAACTGATTAAGTTGGTAATTGACCCTATTGTTAAATAAACTTACATATATAATTATTCTGAATTGTAATTTCATGACATGTGACCCTGAAATTTGCAATCTGACAGTCAGTTAGAACCTAGGCGCACTAGAACAGTAGAGAAGCTAATATAGTAGTATTAACATTAAGAGTTTTACACATTTTTGAACATAACTTTTGATGTACAAAACCAATTTGGATAAAACAATCACTATTGAATTCAGCTCATTGAGACAATTCTAATGAGCACAAGATCATATGATTCTGATCACATGATCATGAGATCAGAATGATTTTGATGAAAAGTACTAATTATAATACATGTGTCTTGATTCTGATTGGTCCAAATTACTGTGCCAGAAATCTATCATTTCTAGTATTTCTATCATTTCTAGTAGATTTATCATTTCTATTAGATCTATCATTTCTACAAGATCTATTAGTTCTATTATATCTATTATTTCTATTATATCTACTATATCTATTATATATATTATATCTATTATATCTATTAGTTCTTATTACTATAAATAGCATTTATTAGCAATAAAGTAGTCTTGTTGTAATTATTTATACATATAAAATATCTATAAAAGCACTACTTTCTGACCCTTTAAAAAAGTTAAGTGTCTTTATACATTTTATAATTAATAAACTAAATGTAATATTTAGTATCTTCATATACTATTTATTGTTGGCTCTGCTTTAAAATCCCAAATCATTCTGTATTTTGTTAAGTCTTGTGTAGACTTTTGTATAGAATCTGTCAAGTTATAGTCATCATACTATAGTTGAGCAACTTCTATTATTACTATAGTTAAAGGAAAAACTACAGGTTAACATTTTGGTGATAACTGTAAGATAAGTTCTCAATTTATTAAAGATAATTGATTTTAGTTAGCATAAGAAAACTCTGTTAATATTGGTCTGTTTGACCTAAATTTGAAGTGTATACACTTGAAAAGCTACTGCATCTTTTCTACTAAGCATATCTTAGTGAGAAATTCTCTCTAGAATCTGCTATTCAACATCAAATTAGTGACAGTATTTTTGATCTACAAAGAAATTGCAAGAAATTCTTCTTGAAGAAATATTCTGACTATCATTACGCTAACTCCAAATCTCAACAATCACTAAACTGATTTTAGTGTTTTGACCTTCTTTAGGACCAGAAGGACTCCCTTTACAATTTTCTCTTAAATGACAAATTCTATTATTATAGTAAATTAAAGAGATATTTGTCAATTTCTAAAAATTAGAATTTAGAAATGAAAGCATAAGTATTTGTATTGTAACAAACGGCTTCTAAATTAATACTATATGCAATTTAACTTTGAAAGATATTTATTAAAAGTATTTATATATACTCAAGAACATATCACTCAACTACCTATCACTAAACCAGACAATTCTTATGAAATTTGTTATCCTATAACTACAACTGTACCTTCTGATTTTAAACTTTTATTTCTAATACATTAGACAATATTCTACTTGTGACTTCTCTGCCAAATCTATAGAATATTTTAACCAGATTAAACAAATATATATCCAACTCAACTTACCTCAATTAAAAAACACTATCTTCAAACTTATTTTTAGTTTTAAATATTCTAGTTCTTCTGGAAATATTCTTGATATTATTAAAAGTATAGCATCTTTAGCTGTCTATACAAATTGTTATCAAAAGAACCCTTTTATATTAAGAGAAGAAAATTTAGAATCTCCTTATCATCTTGACTTTGAAGATTATAGTGACTCTTTTGAAATACTTTTTATTCTTCAATACTATATATTTAATCTTTTATCTAACTAACAAAACCAAAATATCATGACTAATGCAGCTGATATTCTTAATTATCTAAAAGAAAATGAAAAAGATAAAAATGTTGTTTACATTAAACCTTTTTATAGAGATGGAACTCAAGACCCTTTAGTCTGGATTTCTGACTTTGAAAAAACTTCAACTGCTAATAGCTGAAGTCTTGCCAAACAGAGAAAAATCATGTTAGCTTTTCTTAAAGGAAATGCTAATAAATGACAATAAGCTTATTATACTGCAAATGCTGCTACTGATAATGCAGGAAATGATTAGAATGCAACAAAAGCTGTTTTTATTACACAATTCTGTAATCAATGCTGAAAAAATAAATGGATTAGAGATCTAGATGAATTAAAACAACTCTCTAATGAACCAGTTGAAACCTATTATAGCTGATACAAAAGAATTATCCAATGAGAACAAACCAATAACAACCTAACTGATGCCCAAAAGTTATATCATTTTAATAAGAGACTCTGTTCAGGAACCCTTCCTGTTATCCTAATGCATAATCCTAACACTGTAGCTAATGCTTTAGGATTTGCAAAAAGATTTGAATAAGGAAAAGATTTTGCTACTCGAAGTGAATCTAGTTTAGCTGCTGCTTAGAAAAAGATATTGATAACCTAACTAAACAAATGCAACAAATGACCCTTAACTATGCAATTATTGCATCAGCACTTACTGAACCTACACCAAAAATTCAACAACAATTTCAACCCAGAACCCAGTTCCAACCCAAAAATCAATATCAACTTAGAACCCAATTTCAATCCAGAAACCAGTACCAGAGACCTTTTATTACCTGCTACAACTGTGAAGAAAAGGAACACTATTCTTAAGATTGTCTAGCTAAAAAACAAGCTATCATAAGTCAATATAAGCAAATGGCTCAGGATAATAGAAGGAAAAATATCAACTACATTGGAATAGAGGATGATGATGTTAATGAAGTATACATTACCAGGACATCTAGAAATTAACACTATTCTACTAACAGAAAACAGGCCAAGTTTTCAAATAAAAATTCTGAATCTCAAAGAGAATTTAAACTTAGAAATAGAACTATCATGTCAGATGAACCAGACATTCAAATAAATGAAATTCCTGTGGAAATTCCTATTGAAGTACCTATTACAAAAGGAACCAAATTAAAACCAAAATTCAAAACCTACACCTCTGTAATCGAACAAATTGAACCCTATGATGTTTCTACTGACATCCTAAACATGAAGTCCTCTGCCACTATTGGACAATAGTTACAACTCCCTGCTCAGCATAAAAATCTTACAAAAATTTTGTAAAAGAAAAAGGAACCTATTACAGAAGCAAACTAAACTAAAACTGATTATCTCAAAAAGACTACAGCAATAAGATGTCATATCTGAATTAAAGGAACCCCTGTTGTTGCTATCCTTAATTCAGGAGCAGCTGTAAGCATAATCACAGCCAAGCTCATGAGAAAATTAGAACTCCAAATCCAAAAATCTTCCAAAACTATTGTGGTTACTGCCAATGAAAATCATACTAAAGCTTTAGGATTATCTCTGATGTGAAGATTACTATCTAGAATATAATTATTCTTATTAACCTTCAAGTGATAGAATCTATGAATGAACTCTCCTTCTGAGAACAGATTGGTTTAACAAATCAAGAGCCAAATTGGATTTTGAAAACAATACTTTAAATATTCGATACTTAGGAAAGAAAGCTACTACCAATGCTACTCATACTACCAACTTTTATCCTATCTTAAAAGAAGTAAATGAGGATAAAAAGGATTAATGGATTGATAAGATAGATGATGAAGAAGAAATGGCAACTTATTATTTAGAAGAATAATCTTCTATAATTAATGAAATGTATTACAATCCCTGGTCAGAAATAGAAGCTACTTCTGCTTTTTATTTAACCCAACTGTTAGAAGAAAAGATCTATTTTGTTGAAAATCCAAACCTAAATGTGAATCTGGAACTTACCCAAGAGCAACATACCCAAGCTGAACAACTTTTAATGAAAAATATTGATATTTTCTCAGAAAATATCTTAGAAGATGGACAGTCCAAAGAATTAGGACAAACCAATATTATTTGTCATGAAATTAAAACAAATAGCTATAACCCTATTAAACAAAGAGCCTATCAATACCCTCCTGATAAACAAGACTTTTTGCAAAAAGAAATTCAAGCAATGTTAGAAAAAGAAATCGTTAAAGAATCCTTTGGACTCTGGTCTTCTCCTGTTGTACTTGTGCCAAAGAAGGATGGCTGAAAGAGAGCTTGCATTAATTATAGAAAACTCAATGCTGTTACAGAAAAAGATGTATATCATTACCAACTATACAGGAAATCTTAAACTTATTTAATGGAGCCTTTTGGTTCACTAGCTTAAATTTAGCAAGTAGATATTGGCAAGTTGCTATGAAAGAAGAAGATAAAAAGAAGACTATCTTCATTACAAAATGGGGAACATATGAGTTTAATATTATGTCTTTTGGACTCACCAATGTGCCTGCAACTTTTCAAAAATTAATAAATATAATCCTTTGGCCCTTTATCAACAAATTTGTAGTAGTATACCTAGATGATATTACCATTTATTCCAAAACCTTTCAAGAACATTTGGATCATGTTCAACAAGTTATGAATGTTCTAAAAGAAGCCAACTTGAAATTAAACTTAGCAAATTATTATTTCTTCCTAAATAATATCAAGTTTCTAGAACATGTCATTGAAAAAGATGGAATTAAAACAGATGAAAGACTGGCAAACAAAATTAAAAAATTTTAAGAACCTACTAATCTTATACAACTAAGAGGATTTTTAGGAATTGCCTCTTATTATCGGTGATTTATAGAAGGATTTTCCAAAATTGCCAAACCTTTGAACCAGCTACTGAAGAAAGATGAACCCAATCTGTGGACAGAAAAACATCAACAAGTCTTTGACACTCTCAAAAATTACCTTATCTCAGACCCTATCTTACAACATCCTGACTTTAATTGACCTTTCAATCTGCATACTGATGCTTCAACCTCAGAATTAGGAGCAGTTCTATCCCAACTAAATGATGACCACAAAGAATATGTTATTGCTTATGCTAGTAGAAGTTTAAACAATGCTGAACAAAACTATCCTACTACTAACTTAGAATATTTAGCTGTTATATGGGCTATTGAACACTTTTACCAATATTTAGGAGCCAAACATTTATTCTTATTACTAACCATTCTGCCTTACAATGGTTAAAAACTTCCAAGCTTAAAGGAAAAAGAGCTAAATGGGTTATGAAACTAGAACCTTATAATTTTACTATAATTCATCATCCTAGAAGAAAGCATAACAATGCTGATGCTTTATTAAGAATATATGAATAAGAAGCCAACATAATTCTAATAGATAATGATAATGAATTTCTTTCTGAAACTGAAGCCCTTCAAATCACTATACAAAGAAGATTAGCAAGAATAGAATCTTCTTTGTACCAGAACCAACAACTTGAACAATTAGCTGCTATGTTAAGACCAAACTTACCTCCTATTGCAGAACAGGATACCCAACCCTATATCAAACTTGAAGTCTTCCTTAATGTCTTTAAATGTGATAATGGACTATTATTTAATTGAAGTTATATTCAACAACTCTCACAAAAATATAGAAGAGATACTGGAAAGAATAAATATCCAATTAGTTGTAAAGGCCCTAATACCCAATGCTGGTGTTAACATATTCACCTACACCCTCAATCTACCTGTTACCAATATAAAAGAGATTGTTCTATATGGGCAACTTTGAAGAGAACCTCCTTAAATATCATTATTAGATGCTTCTCAAAACAGTTTTGGTTCCAAGAATTGAAGATAAAGAAGTTGAAATCTTTCATATAACTACCATGAAAGATGTTGAAGAAACTGCTACAAATATACAAGATACAATGAACCTATTCAATTATCAAGACATGATGGAAACCCTTGCACCAACCCTACCTAAATATATTACCACATTCTTACAACCTTATCTAAATGTAGAATTCAGTTAAGAAGGAATCCAATATGATGGAATGCATTGTACTTGGTTCTATATTGAACATATTAGTACCTGACTATCCCAAAAAGCTAATAAAAGAGACTGATCTAGAGATTGGAAAGAACCAACAGCTTAATGTTGGTGTGGAGATAAACTTTATTCACCATCTGATGAATGCTTCAAATGTCATATTGATCTCTGATTATGGCATACTATTAAACAATGTTCTTTAAAAGAAATTGCTAAATGTTACTGGCCTATACCTGATGATGAAAACCATGATACTTGGGATGACCTTATTGAAGAAGCTGACCAAACCCAACCTGAAATGAATCTTATCGATGACACCCCAGTTGAAAATCTTTTTATAAGACCAGAAAGTGACAACCAATATTTGCTAAGTGACTATGATTCTAATAAAGAAATGGATACTTTTAGCAATATAGAATTTGATAACTCTGATGAATTTAACATAGAAATAACATTAGTTGATGAACCTTGGTGGTTCCTTCCTTTAGAAACCCCCTCTCCAGAATATTTATTAGAATTTAATAACTATTCAGAACACTATCTATGTAATGTAGTTTGGTAGTGAATAGTTAATCCAACTTATTATTATTATTAGTTATTTTATTTAAATATTATATTTATATTTTATTAAAAGAAAAAAAATAGACAAAAACAAAAAAAAAGAAAAATAATAACAAAAAAAAATAAAAAAATAATATATATAAAAAGAAAAGAAAAGACAAAAAAAAATAATAATATATACATAACAAATTAAAAACTAACACCTGACATTCTATCTCTATTATTATTATCTCCTTCTCTTCTTCTTTCTTCTGCTCTTAATCTTCTCAACTCCTCATCATTATTGGCCTACCTTGCTCTTAACCTATTTCTTTCCTCTAATAACCGAGTATACCTTTGCTCCAACATCCAACTGTCCTGAACTCTTGCAACTACATTCACCCTCAACTCTTCCAACTCTATATCTATGCTCTCTATTCTTCTTCTTAATGAGGTCACCAACCAATGTAAACTGTAACCAAGTTTTGTTAAGTGACAAAAAAAAAGAAGAAGAGAAAACAAGAAACTTTTAAAGATATTTAATACTTGTTCTCAACTTGGACCACCCCTAAAGCCTCATATAAGGCATTGCTAGCATTTTGGCAAGCATGACAAACATTTCTAGAAAGATTTTGGTGAGGCATTATTATTGTTATTATTGTTGTAGTTGATGTTGTTGAGGTTGTTGTTGTTAAAAATTTTACACAAAAAAAAAAAAAAAGTGACAAAAAAAAATTATTATTATAATTTTTAATAGACAATAGTGAAACAAAATTAGACATTAATAAGAAGTTAATTTACCAAATTTAGAAATTAATTAGTAATTGATTTAACAAATTTAGAATAGTTAAAATTTGTAAGTTATATAATTAAAAATCATATGAAATTCTAGCATTTTATTGGACACTTTAAGTATCCTAATGATCTCCAAAAAGGGTACAGATTTGAAATTTTATAATATTTCTGATATGGATTAACAGTCTAAGACATATTATTAGGCTGTAGAGGTCATATGTTCAAGACTGGCTAGGGTGAGCTTTCTGTTAAGGACCCAGGCATTGTAAGGCCCTTGGTTGAAGTACTGAAAATAGAATTTTTTTTATACTCTCTGAATAATTATATTTATTTTTATTATTATATTAGAATATTATTTAGTTAAATATCAATATTTTATTAGTTTATATATATATAGTATACTTTATTTAGTTTAGTTTTCACCTGGTCCTAGAGTGAATGGATGTCTAGAACTGCATAGAATGAGGCTGGAGCTCTATACATTTTTATAATTATATTTAATTTCTCTTTTTATTAAAATAAATCTGACATTAAAAAAAATTTTGTCTAGGTAGTCAGTATCCTAGCAACCTAGTTAAAAATAGAAACTATTACTTATCACAACCTTAAGTACTTCTTGGAAACAGCAAATTTCTCTACAAATTTTACAAGAAGTCAAAGAAAACAGTTAGAATCTCAAAGTAAATTCTATATTGTTAAGAACAATTTACTTTACAAACAAGATCGAAAAAAACAGAAAACCTACCAATTACTTAAAGTAATCCAAAAATATAAAGTAGAACCGATTCTCTACTTAATGCACAACTATTCAATTGGAGCACATCTTGGAACAGATAAGATGTTTGGAAAAATTCAAGACAAATATTATTAGCCACATATGTATAAAGATATTAAAAACTATATTCAAACATATGATACCTGCCAAAAGAGAAGAAAATACCGAATATCTGGACCTCTTCAACTAATTCTATAGAAGCACCTTTTTATCAAATTGGCATAGATTTTGTTGGACCCTTACCTACTACTACTCAACAAAACAAATATATTATAGTTACTACAAACTATATGACAAAATGTCCAGAAACAAAAGCTGTACCTAAAGCAGATGCCAAAAATACAGTAGACTTTATCTATGAAGATATTATCTGTTGATATTGATATGCTACATACTTGCAATCAGATAGAGAAACACATTTTAATAATGAGCTAGTAAAAATACTTACTCAAAGATTTGAAATTTAACACTTACTCTCTACTTCTTATCATTCACAAACCAATGGACTAGTTGAAAAATTCAATTAAACATTATGTAAATCTTTAGCAAAATTGACTAACCAAGGCAAAGATTAGGATATCTTTATTCTATCTATTTTATTTTTTATCAAACTGCAAAACAATCTACTACCAAGTTTGCACCCTTCTATCTTACTTATAGAAGAGAAGCAAAATTTTCAAACTTTGATATTGATGATCCACTAGAAGAAAACTTTTCTACTCAACTATTCTTCTTAATTGAAAAATTACCCAAAGCACAAGAAAAAGCCAAAAACAACATCAAAAAAACTCAAATTTGACAAAAATTCTATTGGGACAAAAAACATAAAAAAGTCAAACTAATTTTTAAAAAAGAAGATAAATTTCTCTTATACAATGCCATGAGAGACAAACATTACTCTGTAAAACTATTACCCAAATAGAAAGACCTTATTTTGTGTATTAAAAAATTGCACTAGATATTTATATATTGCGAACCTTAGAAGGTAATATTTTGAAAACACCAATTAATACCTTGTTGCTAAAAAGATATCATGATAGAAACTTGTAGAATCCTATGATTGTTATTAATCAATTACCTCCTCATACCAATGGAAATAATATTCTCTCACAATGAATACCCATTTCAACACTATTCTCTTGGATCTTTTAAATACTGTATCTGCTTTTCCAACTACTGTACCTTGTCTAACCAATAAATCTCAAGACCTACAAAAATAAATAACTACCATATATAGAAAGCTCCTTAGGACTAATAGTTCCCAAAGAAAAAAGCAACTTGTTTATGCTTATTACTTAGGTGAATTATTAGAAGAATACCCAGAAGAGTGAAGAACAAGTTGAAGAAAACTTTCTACTTATTATTATAGAGTTGCAATCAGAACCTATAATATTTTTCATAATCTTGAAATAGAACAAATTTTTAAAACCAATACTACTATCCTCTCAATGATTGATAGTCTCTCAAGTTCTGACTATCATGTCCTATTTTAATTTTTACGGAGCTCAAAACTAAGTAGAGGAGAATGTTAACATTAAGAATTTTACACATTTTTGAACATAACTTTTGATGTACAAAACCAATTTGGATGAAACACCATCATTGAATTCAGCATACTGAAATGATTCTAATGAGCACAAGATCATGTAATTCTGATTACAGGATCATGGATCAGAATGATTTTGATGAAAAACACTAATTATAATACATGTGACTTGATTCTGATTGGCTCAAATTACTGTGCCAGAAATCTATCATTTTTAGCATTTCTATCATTTCTAATAGATCTAGCATTTCTATCATTTCTAATAGATCTATCATTTCTGTTAGATTTATCATTTCTACCAGATCTATTAGTTCTATCATATCTATCATTTCTATTATATCTACTATATCTATTATATATATTATATC